>CAUYRT010055797.1:0-35487 GCA_963574885.1 Lepilemur ruficaudatus
AGCTTAGTCACGTTTTTCTTCCTTCTTTTTCCCCCTCCCTCCCTGCCCCTTCAAGGCACAACAGAGGATACAATAAGGAGCAAGCCACCCTCAGCAGCAAGACTCACTAGCCAACTGAGCTTGCGCAAGACACTTGCCTCTCAGGCACCTTCTCCCTCCCTGCGTGCTCCAGGGCTGGACTACATCAGTGGTTCCCAACCCTGGCTGTGTGTTAGAATTGCCAAGGGAGCTTTTAAAAATTGAAATGCCGAGTCCCATGTCAAACCAATTAAAATCAAATTTCTGTGAGGTAGAGCACCTCTAATTTGGAAACTAAATCCAGTTCTCAGATTGCTTTCATCAAACTGTGTTTTTCTGGTCATAATCCATCCCAGTGTTGCCTTCACTGGGCTTTGCAACTTATTTGTAGCCCGACACCTAGAACAATAGGTATCACACATAGCAGAGGTTCACTTTTCCTTCTATGAGGTTGCTGTCATTGTGGATAAAATTCCATACTTCCTGCACTTGATCTCAGAATAAACAAATTGAACTTTGTCTAAGAAAGAAAAAACTAAAACTAAACTCAGTTGCTTTTTGTTCTCATGGGGTCTCCAATGGATTCATGTACATGGGCTTTGAAGTCATTCAGACCTGGCTCTATTCCTCCTTGGTAGTGTGTCCTGGGCATGTGACATATTGCCTCCCCCTGTAATCAACATGGCCACTTTAACGACAGGCAAATAGCATCCCCTGGAGTATTACAATACACAACTTGTGCAGCCAGAAACAGCAACCCTGGCTCAACCTCTAAGCCTAGCTTCCTTAGCTGTAAAATGAAAGTAATAACAGTTACAACATAATTTGATGCAAAAATATGAACAGTATATGTAAAACAATTAACATAGCACTTAGTATATAAAAAGCGCTCAGTAAACGTTAATTTTCTCTCATTTTTTTCTCCAAAAGTTTTCTATATCCCCAAACCTATGCATTTGTGTCCCCTGAATGGGAGGGACCCCTATTCAGCAGCCACATGAGACCCTTGCAGGACACCTGTAGATACAAGGCAGTTGAGACGGACGTGGTGCTCAGCTTGGCCCCAGCAAGGCAGCTGTGCAAGTTCCACACTGCACAACTCCTGAGAGCCCCTTTCACTTTATGGTCATCATAGATTTATCTGGTTACTAAACAGTTTTCTAGAAGATGTCAGGGAAGTGTCTCAAAGAAATAGTATCTTTTTCTAAACTCAAACAAATTTTCCCTATTAAGCAGCTGCAGGGTGCCATCCTATTCCCTGGTTCCTCTGCCCCAACGTGACATTGTCTCCCACCAACCAACCAATCAACCTGCCCACAGTTAAGTCCTGATGATGCCCCTCTCAGGGGCACACAAGCCATTTCTGAAGCTTCCATGCTGTGGGAGCTTCTAGGCCTCTCCAATGCAGACCAAATCACCCAGCACCCAGACAAGAGCTCCAACTCCCAGCAGCACACGAGCTTCTGATGGGACAGCCCTGTAGTGCCACATCCATATTCCCTTCCAAAGGAAAATGCCCATCCTCAGCCCCTGCTACAGAGGCATCCCCAGGCAGTTCTGTGTTTTATAGCACACCCTCCCCTGCCCCTCTAATTGCAACAGGAAGCAGACTCCCAAGCAGCCCATTGTCTGGCTGGCTAGAGACTTTTGATGTGGCTCAGCACAAAAAAAGGAGGGGGGCGGATGTCAATTATATTTCTATCTCAGGAAACAGAACAGGGAAATGCCAAAGAAATAAGTCAGTTGGTGAGAGGCAAGGCTGAAATGCCGTGAGGTAGACAGTGGGGAGGGGCTGGAGAGACTATGATGCACGAGGGGTGAGCCTAAGTTATGAGTCGACAGAAGCTGGATGCAGGGAAAGGCAGGAGCAGAATACAAGGCCAGGGAGCTGTCAGCTGCAAGAGAGACTGGAGGACCAGCCAGCTTAGCCAGGCCACCCTACTGGGGGAGAACCAGAGCAAAGATCCTGGACTCCTGCTGGGGCCTGACCTCAGATCCCAAATGCAGGCTCTGCGGCCATTCTTGCTACCCTGTGGTCCCACTGTCCTTTCAACTACCTCCCCTACTCATCTGATCCGGTGTGAAGGTATCTGTTTACTCCAACTTGAAGAATTCAACTCAGCCACTTAGCAAGTAGAGGTGGACAAAGAAAATCATAAAAGGAGCCAATCAGTAAGGAAGCCACCTCAAAGAAGAACAACTACTCTAGAGTTTCTGAAATGATCCTAATGAACATGCATCTAACCATTTGCCAACCTGGCTTAGGATAATTATGAGAAACATAGGAATTGAAGCCGAGCTCTCTCTGTCTCACCAGTAACCACTGCAGAATCAGATCATTTCAGTCAGAAAGCCAGGTGGGGGACTTTGCAACCTACAGCTCTCCCGGCCCCATTCCAGGGGACCTTCTTGAGCAACAAAAGAAATCCTTGCTGAGCAAAGGGCGAGGGAGGAAAGCATCTTGAAATGCACGCTAGTGGCCGCTAGAGGGAGCTGCTTCCTCGGGAAACATGACGATTCTCAGCTGAGACCAGAGGATGTGAAGGGACCTGTGCCCCTTCCCCTTCTTTTAGAGACGTGATGAGGCGACCTCTCTGCATCCGAATGGGCTCTTCCGACACCTTGGTCAAGACAAGGCCGTGTTTTACAAAGATCATGTAACAGCCCAGAGTTCAGGAAGAGCCAGGCAGCAGGAATGGATGCCATCTGGAGGCGGAAGATACAAAGAGGGAGCCAGAAGTTCAATCCTCAAAGAGCTGAGAGGACAGCGCAAGGGCACATTTGCCAAGTGCTGCTTCAAGTGGCGGAGCTGAGACCACGACTGAGAGCTACAGAGAGAAACTTAGCCACTCAGTACAAGAAGGGCTCCTGGAAAACAGCGCTGACCAGCCGTGGCTTGCTGGACAGGGATCTACTCAAGCTTGACCCTGACCATCCTTGCGTGTGGTATAGACGGGACGCCTGCACTGTGCGGGAAGTTGGCCGCACCCCCTCTAAGATCCAGTCTGTCTCTGAGAATCTACCGGCGGGAGAGAAGTGGCCCTGCGCCAGCCACACTACCGCGCACCACCAGGCGGCGCGGCTGCTCTGGGGAAAGGCTAACCCCTCAGGTGTTCAGACCCACGGCTTGAAGGCTAAGTGACCACCCTCAGCTGAAAGACTAACTGTATGTCAGGAAAGCTCCGAACACATTGCAACAGTGGGCAAAATATTAAAAGGGAAAACTAAAAGATACAGTTGGGCCGAAAACAATATGTAAAAACATCTCTTTGGATCAGAAATGGAAGAGAAGCCCAAAGCAGTGAGCAGGGCTGAAGCTACGGGATGGCGGGGTTCCAGGTCTGGAAGCTGGCAATAGGGTCAGGGAGCTCAGCTCTAAGAACAATAGCATTAACAATAAAAGAAAAACTAAAAGAGCTCCACTGCTTAAGGTCAACCTTGGGTGGGGTTATCCCCAATGTAGAAAAGAGGCTGAAGGTATTGCTGCCAAATGCTGCCTGTAGTTACAGCTTCCTAGGGGAGGTGGGGAACAAAGCCTCTCTTCCAGAAACCAAGCCCAGCCACTCACTGTGCTATCTCCAGTGTCTCTAATCATAAGCCACCTTCACAAGGCCTGTTTCCAGAGCAGAGTTTCAAGGGGGCAAGAGGAAGCAACCACAAAACCTCTAGACAGGTGGAGTTGAACACATAGGAAGAGAAAGAAGAAAAAATCCCAAAGTCTCCCATTCCAAATGCGCCTGCAAATCCAAAATTACATAATACCCAACACCATCAACAGTCTGAACGTGAATCAATCCAGTGGAATTAGTTTTAGGAAGCAGCATAACAAGCATACATAAGTATGTTGAGTATGTTCAAGAGATAAATAAAGGCGTAGAGTCTGTCATGCAAACTAGGGCAAATGACCAAGCAACACATGCAGCCAGAGCAGCACCCCTGGGGTGAGCTCACGGAGAGGACCAGGAATACATGTGCAGGTCCCCATGGCCCTTTTCTCCTAGGGCAGCATGAGAGGTTTAGCACGGCCAGAAGGCAGAGGAGAGAGACCCTGACTCTCAGACTGAAGGGCTTTGAAGCCATCACCTCTTCCTGGAGTAATCAGAGGCTGGGTCGCAACAGCAGTGTGATATGGCAGAACCTGAGCTCAGTGTTCTCAGTCGGGGGAGCCCAAGCACTGCCCACTGTGAGCAAGACTGAGGACCATGCCTTGTGGTTGCCACTGTATGGCTTAGCAGCCTAGTGGCAGACATTTGTGTCTGGGGAAGCATGTTGGGGAACTAAAGGCACAGGGGTATTGACCAGTCCTTGCTGCTGACCAGGACTGGTTATCATAAGTGCTGGGAGAGTTCCTATGGAGTCTTGTAGGAGGATTTTGGAAGGCTCGTTTTCTGGAAAGCTAACCTGTAAGTGGTCAGTCCTCAACAGGTCACCAGTCTTGCCTCTCAGTATCCATTTCAAAAGAAACAACAACAAAAATATGAAACCCAAATGGATAGACATGAAAAAGATAGTTTTTTAATCTTACAAATGAAAAATATAGTAATTAAATTTAAAAACTCACCTATCATAAAAATCTCTACACTGGTCACAATCAGAGAGGGAATTAGTAAATTGAAAAGCACCATAGAATTCGCCCAGAATGCAGCCCCGGGCACAAAGAGTTAGAAGGTATGAAAGCTGAGTTAAGATAGCAGGTGGTCTGAGAGGATCTAACAAACATCCAGTGGAAGGTTCAGGAAAAGAGAATGAAGGCAACAGTGAGTGGGGAGGTCTTACACCCCACAGCCAATTCATCAGCAGATTCTCTTGACTCGATCTGCAAATTATATTCTGAATCTGACAACTTGGACGCACACTGGCACTACCGCCATGATCCCAGACGCCACCATCTCGCACGTTCTAACTGATCTCAATCCCCCTTGTGGTTTAGGCTCCACACAGGAGCCAATGTGATCACTTTGAAACATAAATCTGGTCACACCACTCACTGCCCAAAGCTTTCCAGTGGCTGCCAATCACATTTAGCGCCAAGACCAAAGTCCTTGCTATGTTCTGCAAGTTCCTTCATGGTCTGACCAGTGAGGAGCGCTCCAACCTTGTCTCTCACTCCTAGCCTCCTGCTCACTCGGCTCCACTGCACTCACCTCCCTGCTGCCCCTACAATGCTACACAATACTCCCATCTCAGGGCATTGGCACCTGACTTTTCCTCTGCCTTGAGGAAACACCTCCCAGTTAGCTGCATGGCTCACTCACCCCCTCACTTCCTTCAAGTCTCTGCTCAAATGTCCCTTCATCGTAGAAGGTTTCCCTTCTGATCCTGTCTAAATACCCTACTCCCCGCCTCCATCACTGGCATTACAGATCAATGGACACAGAATGGCCTCTTCAGCAAATGGTGTTGATAGAATTGGTTATAAATTGGATTCTTATCTCCTACCATCACAATAATTCATCCCTGATGAATTCAAGACCCAAATGTAAAAGCAAAACTTCTAAACTTTATTTTTTTTATTTTTTTTGGAGACAGAGTCTCACTCTGTTGCCTGGGCTAGAGTGAGTGCCGTGGCGTCAGCCTAGCTCACAGCAACCTCAATCTCCTGGGCTCAAGCGATCCTTCTGCCTCAGCCTCCCAAGTAGCTGGGACTACAGGCATGTGCCACCATGCCCGGCTAATTTTTTCTGTATATTTTTAGTTGGCCAATTAATTTCTGTCTATTTATAGTAGAGACAAGGTCTCACTCTTTCTCAGGCTGGTTTTGAACTCCTGACCTTGAGTGATCCACCCGCCTCAGCCTCCCAGAGTGCTAGGATTACAGGCGTGAGCCACCACGCCCAGCCAAAACTTCTAAACTTTAAAAGAAAATATAGGGGGGATATCTTTTCAAGACCTCATGAAGAAAAAGATTTCTTAACTAAGTCTCAAAAAAAAAAAAACCCCACAGGCCATGAAAGAAAAGATTATACATGTGATCATGTTGAAATTAAAATTGCCTGTTCAACAAAACACTCCACAAAGAAAGGTAAAAGACAAGCCACATTTTAAGGAAAGATAGAGCACATGTAACTGACAAAAGTTTAGTATCCAGCATTATAAAGAACTCCTACAAATCAACAAGAAAATGGCAAACGACCAAATCAAATGATGAGCAAAGGATATGAAGGGGCACTTCACAGAGCAGGAGGCCAGAAGTCCACACTGTAAATGTGAGAGAGAAATTAAAAGCTTATATTCATGATGTAAAGGAAATGTGCCTTTAAGCAATAAGACAGTGATTCAAACCAGATTTGCAAAAGTTAAAGCCTGACAATTCCAAGGATTAGCAAGGCTGTGGAGCAATTCCAGCCGCTGCTGAGAGGAAGTGACATTTAACCTGAGACCTGAAAAACCTGGGAGCCTACATGGGGTGATGGCAGGGGAAGAGCTTCCAAGAACTTCTCCATGTGAGGCCAGGAGCTGGGAAAGAACTTGGAGAAACCGGGAGGAGGGTGGTGTGGATGGCATTTACCAGAAGAGGAGCACTGTGCTACATGCTGCTGAATAGCTTAAGACAAGGCCAAGGTCAGAGTTTCCCTTGCAGGGAAAGGGTGTGAGACCGGCTGAGCTGAGCTGCATGCGGATGAGATTCTTGGTGACATGTCTATCTAAGTACACTCCCTCCCTGCCTCCTTATTCTCCATCTCATAACATCAGATATATCCGGGTGTTATGGGACCTGAAGCTTGTAACGTGGAGGGCCTGTTTTAAGACAAAGATTCCAAAAATCACAAATTCAAAACAGGTTATCCCTGTGCGAGTGAGGGATATTGAAGGTGAAGGTGAAGGTTAAGCACCATTAGCTTCATGGCAAATCTGCTTCTACTTATACTTATCATAGTTTGCAATAAATTTGCTTCCTTTTTAATTGGTTGTCTGTGTCACTAAACTGGATGACCCATGAGGGCCAAGGCCATTTTGCTCACCAGGAAGCATGGTGCTTATCACACACTAGGTGCTCAATCAGTACTCATGGGATGAATTAAATATATAAAGCCCTCCAGCCCCAAGGAGTAAAAACAATGTCCTTGGGATCTTCCTTGCCCTGTTGCTCAGAATGCCGGTCCCTCTGGCCCTGGGCTCTGCAGTCGGGAATCATGTGATGAAGGTCCAGGCCTTCCCCAGCCCACACCAGCCCTCCTCTCCTCTCCCCACACTCCCTTCCCTCTCCCACGAGGCTCAGCTCCTCCTGAACGTTCCCTAGGCCTTTTCACCACTGTGCCTCCAAGCCTGGAATTATCTTTCCCTTCCCAGCATATCCAAATCCTACACTTTCTCCAAGGTCCAGGCCAAATGTCTTCTCCTCCTCCTCCTCCTCCTCTTCATCATCATCATCATCACCCTCCTCCTCCTTCTCCTCTTCCTCCTACTCCTTCCCCTCCTTCACCACCAAGCACCCAATAGAAAATATCTCCCCTTCATCTCAACTCTCACAGCCCATTATCTGTCCTTTGCTTATGCTGATATCATCACTCTCTACCTCATCCTATTGCTGCACGTGGTCCTTAAACCCTCTGCCAAGGATAAGCTCCTGGCAAAGGTCTAATTCACCTTGATGTCTCCTCCCACCCACTCACTATCCAGATGGAGAGTGCCTTGCACTAATAATGCTGGTTGAATGAATGAGAGAGTGATGACTACATGACTAAAGGCCAACCCCAAGAGCTTAGTCATTGATTGCTTCATAAATATTTATTGAGCCCCTATTATGTTTAGGGCAGGGTGCTAGAAAATCCAATAGGCAAACATGACACTATGTCTGCTCCCAGAAAACGGGGGGAAGTTCTGAAGAAGAGCTTCTGGGGCCTCAGGAAAGATTTCCAGAGGCATGTCACTGGACTGAGTTGGTGGGGCAACGTGAGGCTGGGGACATCTCCGCCAGTAGAGCCAGAGGAGCACACACCACAGTCCATCAGAACTCGCAGCTGAGCAGGAGGAGCAATGAGCAGACACGAATGGCCCTCGCCTCCCATCTTCTCCCTGCCCTTCCACAGCCCACCCCACCACCCCACCACTACCCCCAGGCTCCAGCCAACCAGGACCCCAGAGCCTCTGGGTAAGCTCTCTGCATTAATTAGCGTTGCCAATGGTGAACACTGATCCAAGCCCCACAGGGGACACGGAGGGCTCTGTAGCCTTGCCCATCCCTTCTTTGGCTTCCTTTGCTTCATCCCGATACATGAGGATCCATGTGCTCATCCCAGGCATATTTCAAACCCTAAGGAATTCCATGTAGTCCACGGTTTGGCCATTGAAACTAAAGGTTCCACCATTTCATCAAAGCCCCACCAGAGCACTCTTCTACTAATTTTGCAAAATCGTTTGGCTGCCACTTCATGTTACTGTCAAGGCAGAAAGTAGCCTCTAAGAACATCTCTTGAGAGTAGGCAGCGCAGGACATTCCACATTTTTCAGGCTTGATGACATCAGAAGAGCCTCTCTCCTTTCACCTCCTGACACACACCAGGAAACGTGGCCACACACATCTTCTATTCGGAATACTGTGTTTTGTAAGGTATTTACCCTGAAGTACACATTGGACATGAAAGAAATAAGCACATGGGGATCACATCACATTTGGGGCCACTGACCAACACAGCAGTCTGGCTTTAGAAATGAGCTCAAGAAAGCTGCTCTCTTCCCCCAAAAGACAACTCAGTGATTCCAGGCATCTATCATTTTCACTTCTTAATTTCTGCCCCAGAATGTGACTCTGTTTTCCCTGTTTTTGGAGGAACGCTCAAGGATAAGAAGCCCAGGCAGCCGTCCCTGGGACTGGGTAAAGTTTATGAGACAAGCAGGTACGCCCTGTTCTCTCATGCATTTTGTGAGTTGTTACTTAGCTGTCCCACTGTAGACTAGGCAGGAAATGCCAAGTGTGGAACCAGACAGCAGGGTAAGAGCAGAGAAATAGGAAAAACAAGAGTGGCTCTAGGAGACTGCATCTGTAAGACTTAATAACTAATCAAGGGCGTGGTGGTGCACGCTGATAGTCTCAGCTATGGGGAGGCTGAGGTGGGAGGATCACTTGAGGCCAGGAGTTTGAGGCTGCAGTGAGCTATGATCTGCACTCCACCCTGGGCAACAGAGACCCTGTCTGAAGAAAAAAAAAACAACGAATCAATAAGGGGTTAGAAGGAGGAGCTATGGAGGATGACATCCTGGATTCTGGTGCTGCGATTTGCCAAGGCAGAAGACAGGAGGAAAAACAGGTGTAGGAGGGTAGGAGAGAAGAGGATAGTTGCCTTTTAGACACACAGAGTTGGACATGCCTGCAGGACATCCACGTACAAAGGAATAGCTGGTCGCCCCGGGAGAGAGGGCTGGGCTGGAAACAATGCAAAGCGTTTCCAGAGATACCATTGTCTTTATTTAATGAATAAAAAAATAGAAGTTGGAGAAGTAACTTGTTCAAACTTGTACAGTAGAAAGTAGTGGATTCTGTCTGACAACTCTACTGCCTGGGAGGGGAAGGAAGCAGAAGTCGCTTCCCAGGAGAGTCGGGGATATTATACCGGTGAGTCCAGGGATCTGGGGACTACCCAGAACGAAAGCAGCCCCTTCTCTTGAGCCCCATGTCCTCAAAGACAGACTCCTCTAGTTGAAAAAGCACTGGTTCAAGACATGTGAAACCTGCGGGTAATTTATATCACCTTAGACAAGTCACTTTCCCTCTCAATGCCTCGGTTTCCTCAACTGTAAAGCGAAGTTAAACATAGGATCCTTAAGGTTATAATTCTAACATAGATAAATAAGTAATTTGCCTCTTTAATTCTTTCATTTTTTGACACAAACCTAGAACAATTTCTTTTCTAAATGTAGGACTTTTTTTTCTGGCCATAAAATTAATATATGTTCACCATAGAAAACTGGTAAAAGGGAAAAAGCCAAAGAAGGAAATAAAAATCACTACAGTATCACCAATTAGAGCCAACACTGTGAACATTTTTCTGTAATTTCTACTGGTCTTTCTTTTACTGTGCAAATATAAATATGTATTTTTTAAAAAGAACTGGAGTAATAAAATCCCCACAGGGGAAATACTAATGTCCCCTACTTACAGAAGAGAAAACTGAAGCACAAGAAAAAGTCAAACAACCTGATTGAGGCCATAGAACCAGTAAGGAACAGACCAGAATTCCTAACATACCAGCTTTCTGAACTATCCACATTGTTTCATGACTTTCCTATTTTTTTTATACTTAATTCATCTTTAACATGTTCCCATTTTTCAAATGATTTTCTCCCACATTATCGTAAGTGGTTTCAAGATATTATTAATCACATAATCCCTTACTGTTTAGCATTTAAGATGTTTTTAGGCCGGGTGTGGTGGCTCACACCTGAAATCCTACCACTCTGGGAGGCCGAGGCGGGAGGATTGCTTGAGATCAGGAGTTCCAGACCAGCCTGAGCAAGAGTGAGCCATGGTCTGTACTAAAAATAGAAAAATTAAGCCGGGTATGGTTGCAAGCACCTGTAATCTCAGCTACTCGGGAGGCTGAGGCAGGGTAATCGCTTGAGCCCAGGAGTTTGAGGTTGCTGTGAGCTGGGCTGATGCCATGGCACTCTAGTCCGGGCAACAGGGTGAGAGTCTGTCGTAAAAAAAAAAAAAAGATATTTTTAATCTTCACTATCATAGATAATGTTATGATTATCTTCCTTCCTTATAATTCTTTCCACTCAGCAGTAATTTTTCCTTAGGATAAATTCATAGAGGTAGAACATCTTGGTCAAAGGGTACATGCATTCTTAAAGTTATTGACAGTGTCAAACTGCCCTCCAAAAAAATCAAACAATTATCCTCCCTTTAACAATTTATGAAATTCCTTGATTGTTAATGAAGTTAAACTTTTTCTAAAGTCATTGACTACTTCAGGATTCTTTTTTTTTTCTTTTTTTTTTTTTTTTTTTGAGACAGAGTCTCACTTATTGCCCGGGCTAGAGTGCCGTGGTATCAGCCTAGCTCACAGCAACCTCAAACTCCTGGGCTCAGGCAATCCTCCTACCTCAGCCTCGCAGGTAGCTGGGACTATAGGCATGTGCCACCATGCCCGGCTAATTTTTTCTATTTTTAGTTGTTTGGCTAATTTCTTTCCATTTATAGTATAAATGAGGTCTTGCTCTTGCTCAGGCTGGTCTCAAACTCCTGAGCTCAAGCAATTCTCCTGCCTCAGCCTCCCAGAGTGCTAGGATTACAGGCATGAGCCACCGTGCCTGGCCAGGGTTCATTTTTCTTTTCTTTTTTTTTTTTAATTTCAGGATATTATGAGGGTACAAACATTTTGGTTACATTTTATGTCTTTGCGTCACCCAAGCAAAGGTTAGAGGCGTGCCCTTCCCCTCTACAATGCTCATCGTGTCCCTTAGTTGTGAGTTTACCCCCCTGCAACCCCCTAATCCCTGGAGAATATTACTACTGTGTGAGCACCATAGTGTTGATCAGTCAGTGCCAATTTGATGGCGAGTACATGTGGAGCCTATTCTTCCAATCTTGTGATACCTCACTTCATATAATGGGCTCAAGCTCTAACTTCAGGATTCATTTTAATAAGCACCTATAAAAATCTTTGGAAGACAGACAGGAAATAAAGAAATGGAATCAAAGACAGACAAAATTAATTTCATTCGTTTAACAAAAACCAAGTAGCTAACACATGCAGGGCATGTTATAGACCCTACAGGCCCTAAAATGAGTGAGAACAAACAAATATTGAGCCTAGGTATCTCTGCTCTGTGACACCAGGTATACTTAGTATCACAGGAGATACAAAAGGAAGTACAACATCTATCCTCCTAGAACTTAAAATCTAGTCGGGCAAGGGAAAAACCAACACAAGGTGTTTTGAACTTAATTCCTCCTTTACCTGTTCTTTCATGGAACTGAGTTGCCAGCTCCTTTATGGCTTGGTTGGATCAACTGCAAACCATTGCTGCTGGTGCACATGCTTCTCTTTCTGGGCCCCCTGAGAGCTCCAGGGGGCGGAGATGGTGTCTAACTCAATTCCCGTCATATCATGTCCGTCAATGATTTCATAATTCCTACCTCATTATTCGGTTGTAAATTAGTAACAGGTTGCCATCTCCTCTACCCACTCCCTACCACCCACCCACATTAGTTCACTGCATGCCTGAGAGTATCAGAAACACAGGGCAGGTGCTCAGACACAAGGTCATAGGAGTAGACATTAAATTAACATTAACAGCCTTAATTTATTGGTTTGATTAAACAACCAGCCCCACTCCCTTAAGCTGCCAGAGTCCTAGGATTTTCACACGGCTGATTCAAGGGTTTTGTTTTTGTTTGTTTTTGCTCTTTCTCATCACTTACTGATGTTCATATCTCCTTCCTCCCCTTCCAGGCTCCACAGGCCACATGATCATCATCCGCCACCTCATGTGAGTGCCTGGCTTAGAAGACGGGCCACCGGCACATGAGCTGAGCACGTTCATTTCTCTTGCAGTTGCCTTTTCGGTTTTCCCCTTTCGCCTGCTGTGCTTTCACAGCTGTCTCTCTCTCTTGCTTTGCTCAGAGCAGTGTTACACCAGCCCAGCCAGGTCCCCCTTCTCTCTCCTCTAAGGCGATCTTGTAACATCGATTCCATTCCCAGGGTTTTCCATTTACTCTTCACTGATATCTTGTATCTGTACCGCCCAAAGCATCTAGGACCCGCACAGCTAAATAAACATTTGCTTAATTCAAACTCTTATTAGCTTTCCCTGATTAGTGCCACTGATTAGAATTTCAAGGGAGTTTCAGATTAGTGTGGCCTGGAGAGGCTGGGCTGAGGACTGACTGTCAAAAGTGGGATTTGAACAGGACTTAAAGCATGAGTAAGATATTGATCTGAATGGAAAGGGGGCAGGAGGGGCTCTGTCCCCTCCACTCTGTTCTAAGGAGCTGTCAGTGAGATAGCAAAAGACAGAGAAAAGAGATAAATTGTTAGCAAAATAGTGTATTAAAGGGTATTAGGAGAGGCTGTCAGCACCGCGTGCCTTGCTCATGGTCTTCACTGAAGACACTGAAGAGTCTGAGCACACAAGGCACACACAGCTGTAGAGATGACCCTGCCCCTCAGAGATGCAGCAGGACCCCAGAAAGGAGGATGGATAGAAAAGGCGAAGAGGACTGCGGAAGAGGAAAGGGGGAGACCAGAGCAAGAAGGGTTTCCCAGACCAGGAGGTGTGATCAGGAGGTGTGATGAAGGGAAGAGTAAAGAAATATTTCGCCCCATTCTCTGGATGCCATGTGTATCAGGGGATCATAAAACTCCCTTACAAGTAATGGGCTGTAACTGCACACTCTCCCACATGCCACCAATCTAACCATGGGGGTCCCTGTGTGTATCGTAACTACCATTGACCACACAGCCCCGTTCTAGGTGTTGTATCTAAATCACCCCACTGAATGCCACCCGGCACTATGTGCCTGAGACCGCTGAGACTTCAGCCAGGGGTTCGCAAACCTCAGGGTGCATAAGAATCACCTTGGAGCTGACTGAAATGACATGCAAGAGTCTGTCCGACTGGGTTGACACTGTCATGGGATGTTTATTAAAAACACATGTCCTGGGCCCTACCTCTGTGTGCTCCAGCCTGGCCCTGTGGCTTCCCTTTGGGCCCTTGGGACCCGCCAGTCCACTCCCGCCTCAGCCAGGCCATCCGCAGTGACCGTCCTCAGTGAAAGCCCCTCCCGCCATGCCTGCTGCACAGAGCATCCCTGCCTCTTCCTCCTCTGTCTCACTCTTTCCCTCTCGCAAGCCTTCCCTCCGTGCCACTTGAAACCCCCTCCGCTGGGTCAGCGCCCCCACCTCTTCGTCCCTTTCCTCTCACCCCATGATCTTAGATGAAACCCCACTTTCTGCCGAGGACATCACTCCCCAGGGCCACTGCTAGCCTCTACGGTGCCTTGTGCAAACTGGAAAAAAAGGTGGCTCCTCTGGGTGGGGAGGTCACAAAAGCTGAAGGTGTCCCCACAGACAACCCGGTTCCCGAGGTCCCCTCCTCTCCTCAGACGGTGCCCAAACTACACAAGCTGCCGCCTGACCGCTTCTCTGTCACCTGCTGTGGAGACTGCTCATCCTCACACTCCCCACGGGCCCCCATGCCAAGCAGCGGGTTAATGCCCTCCTCTCTCCCCAGTGCCATCTTCAGACCTTTACTCTGCCCCTTCCTGTGAACCCTCTGCCGCTCTGCGGCTCAGCCAAGTGGCCGTTTCAGCCTCCAGTGCGCCTCATGGTGGTCAGCCTCCAAACTCACTCACGAGAGCCCACCAGCCTTCCTCTCCTCCCCATCCGCCACCGCACCGCGTAACCTGGATATCAGTAATGCGTCCAGCACTGGAGCGTCACAGCTCACACACCGCCTCCATCCAGTGGCCTTCACCTCCACTCCCTTCAAATCCTCCCACATCCTGGCACCTTGTGGGAATTGCCCCACACCAGAAATCCCAAACCCTTGCGGCCCAGCCCCACACAGCGCTCCTCTTCCTTGCAGCTCTCTCCTGGCCTCGCTCCTGTTGCGTCTGCTCCTCAGCATCACGGAGACCCCCGGGGCCCCTGAGTCCCTCATTTTCTGCCCGCCCGTCCTAGACCACACAGCTGACCGCCTGAACCGTTCTCTCGCCGGCATCTACCCTCCACCTCATTTTCTGGGCAAATCCCAACCTTCAGTGAACCCCATCACCCCTTCCCCCTGCCCCCACCCAGGCATGAGTGCCGCTGAAGCAAAGCCCACCATACTGGAGACTTTGGTGCCACCGCAGCACCGCAGTCCCCACGGTCTCCAAAATCAACCGCGCTCTCGGCACCGCAAGTCAGGGGCTCTTACTTGTGCTCTGTGAGCCATTTCTCCATTCTCCTCAGGAGCTGTTCCAACCTCCACTGCCTCTTCAAGCCCCCCCCCCAACCCCAGAACCCCTGTGCCTCAGCAGAGGACGTGTCTTCCTATTTTACTGAGAAAACTGAAACCCTAAGACAAGAGCTTCCTTAACTTTCCGCCGTCACCTGCGCCCTTAGCAGTCTCTGCACCTCTCCCATTTCCGTCTCTCCCTTGTCCCAGCACGAGGGCCCTTCCTCCTACCCCAGGCCAGCCCTGTGATCTCCGCCCTTGGAACCTGTCTTCATCAGTGCTCACTCCTTATCTTCCAACCTCTCCAGCTCTAGTGTTTCCTGCTTCTTGGCCTATAAATATGCTCAAGATTTATAGCATTTAAAGACAAGCAAATATGAACCTCTCTTCACCTGGGCCCCCAGCCCCACCTTATCTGCCCATTTCCTTCTCTACTAAAATCTCTACACCTCCTCTTTTCACATCCTCACCTCCTCTTCTCAATGCACCCCATTGTGGTCTCTGATCCTGTATTCACCATCCTTCATCAAAGATCACTGATAACTTTCTAGACTTTTCTTACTGTTGCATTGGGCCCTATTGCTCACTCTCTCTGCCCTGACACTAGCCACTCTCCAGTGACTGCAATGCTACTCTCTCTATGTCATTGAGTCCCCACCTTGGACAACTCTTCCACCCACCACTTACTCAGTGTGGTTCCCTGTCCATCAGTCCTTAAACTACTGCTTTTTGCATTCTACACAGTGTTCTCAGACAGTACCACCCATTGTTGAAGTTTTCATTGTCACCTATACTCTGATAACTCCCACATCTGTACCCCTAGCCTGGGCTTCCTTCCTGAACATCAGATTTGCATATGCAGCCATGTGCTAGCCATCTCCACTGGGACATGGCACAGGCAGCCCAAACCAGACCTGTCTAAACGGAAATCATCATCTCCACCCTGGCCCCAGTCCTGCTCCTCCTGTGATCCCTGTGTTAGTCAAAGCACCATCATCCACCCATCTGGGCTAACTAGAGACCTGGAGTCATCCTTAACTCCACCCTCTGTTTGGCAATCCACCTCTTAGATCTATTTTTATGGCCTTAATTTTTTTAAATCTGTCCCCTCCCCTCCAGCTCTACACCTGCTGACTATTTTGTGACAATCCACCATCAATCCTCACCTGGACTATTGCAACAGCTTCCTAATTGGACGCCGGGTTCCAGATTTTTCCCTGTCACGTCCATTCCCCACATAATCACTGACGTGATCTATCTAAGCCCATGTCACTCCCCTGCTTTAAAACCCTGTTGCCTATAGACAGAGTTCAAAATTCTTGGCATGACCCACGAGACCTAGCATGACGTGGGCCCTACTCACTTGCCAGCAACAGCACCTGTCACTCTTTGTCTTAAACATTACCTGTTAGTCATTCCCTACTCACACCACGCTGTTTTATACCTCCACACTTCTGTCTTCAAGGAACACCCATCCGAGCTCCCCCATCCCTTTAAAGCAGCAGATCCCTCATTCGCTCTTCCTTTGCACTCTTAAGGCATCCTCTGCTTACCTCTACTTTAGCACTTACCCATTATTTTGGAATTATCTATTTATGGACCCACCTCTCAACACTAAACCAAAAGTTATTCAAAAGGAGGGATCAAATCCCACTCTTTGTGCTCCCACCCCAGCCCCAAGGCTTAGCGCGGTGCCTAATGCCTATTAGGCCCTCAAAAAAATTATTGGCTTGATTAATTTTCACAACAGGGCTACAAGGTCAGCATTACAAATGAAAAAACTGAGACTCAGCTAGCAGGTCACATGCTAGTAGATGGGAGAGCAGCAACTTAAAACCAACTCTAAGGCCTAGGCTCTTTCGAGTGCATACAACCTGGAGAACATGAGCTGAGCGAGGAGATGGC
Source organism: Lepilemur ruficaudatus (assembly GCA_963574885.1). Classification (NCBI taxonomy): domain Eukaryota; kingdom Metazoa; phylum Chordata; class Mammalia; order Primates; family Lepilemuridae; genus Lepilemur; species Lepilemur ruficaudatus. The sequence goes on from CAUYRT010055797.1 coordinate 16,810, forward strand.
AATGGGAATGAGATGTCGGCACCAGCCAGGGAGATGGTGTATGTAAAATCAAGGGAAACAAAGGCCGACCAGGTTCCGGAGGGCAGAGAAACATTGTGGTGAGGCCTTAGCATTGCTGTTCTAAGCAGAGCTCCGATTCGCTAAAGTGCCCCACGGTGCCAGGCCTGGCCTGCCCACCAGCTAAATCTAGATTCTGGGCCTGAGACAGCCAGTGTCCCCACAAATACCCACAACTCTGCTTCACAACCATCTTTTGAGTCCTGCAAGCCTCCAGGAAGTTCCTAGTGTAGATCTAGATAGGGAACATCCATGGAATATCCAAAGGATTTTAGAAGATAAATAAATACGGATCTGTGTGGACAAGAGCTACAGTGCCCCACCGTCACTTCTGGGAGGTCCCCTTCCTTCTGCCACCCACCTTCTACCAGCCTTCCCCTACAGCCCCAAACACAGAAGGCAAGCAACAAAGGTGGGCAAGCGGCAGAAGCATGAGATGAGCCGAGGAAAGCCCAGGCTCAGGAGCCCACAGGATGAAAGGAATGTTCTGAAACAGCAGAAAAGAGGGGACCTGTTAGACATAGCTAAATGCATGACTCAGAACCTGGCCCTCGCTGCCCACCTTTCTCTGGAGCTGCCAGGCTAGAAAATAATTTCTTCTGGAGAAAGAAGACACAAGGATATGGGGTTAGAAAAATTCCAGGGAAAGAAGGCTATTAATAAAAATACCATCCTGTGTTTACAAAACATAGAAGATGGCAGCAAGGGTGTAGATAACAAAGGATAAAGATAGGATGCCCTTCTCTGGCAAACTTCATGCCAAACAAAGGCGAAGAGCCAGAGTTACCTCATTAGCAGGGAATCTGGCAGGTGTCCAGGGCAAGAACACCCCACCCTCTGCCCTCACCTGAATCTCTGGGGGCCAAGTCAACCTGCCACCTCCCCAAAGGCTTCTGGGAATGCAGAGCTCATCTCCTGCCTGGGGGAGGGGGCTGGAGCAGAAGGCTGCTAGATCCTTCGAGCAGCCTCAGCTCTAATGATATTTTTCATTCGAAAGTGGAGACATTCAGATACCTGTTCCCCACCCCATTTCTGCTCTGCTGACTGAGATAAGAGCTTTACGTTTGCAGAGTTTCACAAGAAAATGGAATTCGTTGGCCTCCTTTTCTACCTCCCCTTAGCCAGCTCCACCCGAGCCCAGCTGCAATGTGAGGCTCGGAACCAGCTGGACAGACCACATGCTGGAGCCCGAGGGCTCATGCAGCTCTGACTCACCTTCCACTGCTTGGTGAGGGAGTGAAGCCTGGGAATTCCCTTCTGGAAGAGGTGTGGGCAGCTCCCAGCACCACCTTAGTGGAGCCTCTCCAGCCACAATCAGAAGAGGAAAACAAGCATGTATTGAGTGCTTTCTCTATGCAGCCATTGTGCTCCACAGGTATTATGTCATTGAAAGCTCCCAACAACCTTATGAGGTGGGTGTTGCCATCATCCCCATTTTATGGATGAGGAAATAGAGCAGTTCAATAACTTGGTCTGAGGTCACATGGGTAGCAAATTGAGAGGCAGAGATACAAACACAAATCTTCCCAGTTTTAGAGATTCTGCCCACACAGAAGAGCCACCTTCCTGGCCACTACCCACAGCCTCCTCATTGTGTAGACTGTGATGTTCCCCTTCTGATAGTTGCTCACGTTTTCTGAACTCCCTTGGTTTCCCACCGGGATGTCAGATTTCTCAGGTTAGGAATCTTTTCTAGTGGTACTTTGGGGGGTGCTATCAAGAACATGCTGCCTGACCAATCGAAGGGCTCAAAATAACATGGGCTTTTAATAAATGCTACTATTGTTTTTCTTAAAATTATTAATATTTCACATATCAGTTAATTCCTTTCCTCTAGAGCAGAGTTTCTCAATCCCAGCTCTACTGACATTTGGGGCCAGATAATTCTTTGTTGTGGGGACTGTCCTGTGTCCTGTAGGACATTTTGCAGTGCCCCTAGATGCCAGGAGCACTCCCACCCCTAGTTGTGACAACCAAGAACACCTCCAGACATTACCAGATGTCCCCTGGATGGCAAAATTGCCCCCAATTGAGCGCTATTGCTCCAGAGTAAGCAAATAAAATGATAGTACTTATTCCCTCAGAGTGAAACAGCAAGAAAGCTTATTTCTACCTACAATAAAACAGCACTCTTATTACTCACAGTTAATAAATATGAGAGTTCCTGAGAATTACTTATAAAATAAAAGCCCCAGAGCACCAATTTCAGACGATCAAGATAATCTTCCCATTATGCCTGAACCAAATCACTTTCTGCTTGTAGAATCCTTTGTCATGGGATGTCATAGGCTAGTGGGAACCCATAGCCAAAAAACCCTGGGTTTAAATTCCAGCTCACAGCCCCAAATCATTTTTATAACAAGGTGGAACAGAAACAAATATGTTTAAATCTCAGCTCCTTTACCTACTGGCTTTTGGTCAATTCACTTAATATCGCTGTGTCTCAGTCCTCATAAAATGAGAATAGTTCCTAGCTTGCAGAGTTTTTTGTAAAGATTAAACACAGTACAACAGCTAGAAAGCAACTGTCTAGCAAGGCTGGGCTCGAGAAGGCTCAAAAATAATCACTTGTTTCCTTTTGTCCCCACTTGCCCTTGAGAGCATCATACATACCTGATTTATTTTTGTTTTCTCCATGCCATCCAGCAAGGTAGTTCTCAACTCTGGCTGCACCTGTGGGGCTTTCAAAATGCTGATATCCAGGCCCCACTGCACACCAACTAAATCAGAATTTCTGGCTTGAGAGCATATATTGTAAGTATTTGAATATTTATTCATAATAAAGGTAATGTATTATCTTTCACATAATTTTTACTGATATCAAAAATATAATGGTAATATGTTTATATTCATTCTAAAAATATGGTAATATTACATTAATTACCAATAATAAATACATTATAAATAACTTAAATAAATCAGTGCTCATCTCCAAAACATATCTATTATGTTCTTAGGATGCACATATTTCATTAGATTCTTTTAATTTTATGTTTTAGTTTCAAAGATCATTTTCAAATATCTTTTACATTTTATTTTTTAAAAAAAACTTATCTTTGAAGTGATAATCCTCAGCTAAGGGGCATGCTCATAGGATAATATTTTCATTTCTTAAGTCAGTGTTTCTCAGAGTTTGAGGAAACAGCATATAAATCATTCTGAAACTAATATATCAATACCAAATATTATAAGTGACAAAATTGCATTTGTACACAAGGCTAGAAATAGAGCCTATTTGCCTGAGGAGAGTAGGTACTGTCATTTGTTTTTGTTGATAAAAAAAATAAACTGCTATAGTATACAGATGAAATTTAATTGCTACTACACAGTATCAAATCAAGGAAAAATCACAGGTCATGATTTATGTCAAAAGTTAGTAGCATTTAAGGTAATTAAATAAATTAAACAATGTTCCTATGACTTAACTAATCAAATAATAGTGAAAAGAAAAGGTATAAAGCTGGATTCAGGGCTGGTTTTCAGGAGCCTCAGTGTAAATAATGAGGCCACACCTTGGAAGTGTGCACGACACCAGCGTCTCGTAAACTCCATGGGAGCAGGCTTTGTCGTCTTCTCCCAGTGCCTACAACAGTACCACACACAGAGAGCTCAGCAAACATTCCTGAGATAATGAACCCCACCTGTCTCTTACTATCCTCTCCTTTCTACTTTTCTTTCCCCTATATCCTTAACTTCTTATTAAACATTTTATTTCTGTAAGCCACTTTAAATCCTACCTGAATAAGGTAGGGTATTAGAAAATCAATCCACTTTTCAAGAATCAAACATAAGGGAATTCCAGTGAGTAACATATTTCCTTGACTTCGCTTCTAGAAAAGTGTCTCCATCATATCCTTGTCAGACCACCACACTGACCTTCTGGGTATTCCAGTTCATGCCCCACTAATGAAACTGTCCCATATTTTTTCAGTACTGAGCCGTCTGGTCAAAGGGTAAGGACAGTGGAGTCAAATTTCTTTATAAAATGCTATGCCTTTCAAAGAAATTTCTAAGGGTAGCTAAACAGAAAGTAAGAAGAGCCACACATGCTCAGGCCCTGACCTGGGCTTGCTTAGCTCTATTCAGGGGCCCTGCAATGGGCTTCCTTCCTCTCAGGCAGTTCTTGCCTCTGGAGAGAAGCCACGGTGGCTGTGCAAAGAGTATCCAAACCTTCCTCTGCCTCGGCTGGAGATACCTGTCCTAGTTTCTCCTCTGTTTGGGGACTGGGAAGAACTCAGCCCAGACTTTTCTTCTTGTCTCATTTCACTTCCTCACCTATCCACCCCCTTTCTCACCCGAATACTAAGTGCCCTCAACACTGATCTCTGCCTAAAAATGAATGAAATCAATTAATTCATGATGGATAACAGACTTAAACCTCAGGCATTAAACTATAAAAATTCCAGAAGAAATTGTTGGAAAAAGTCTTACAGATATCAGCCTAGGCAAAGAATTTATGAAGAAGATCCTAAAAGCAACCACAGCAACAACAAAAATAAATAAATGGGACCTGATCAAACTAAAAAGTTTCTGCACAGTCAAGGAGACAATCAATAGAGCAAATAGACAACCTATAGAATGGTAGAAAATATTTGCTTGCTATATATCCGATAAAGGGCTGATAACCAGAATCTACAAAGAACTCAAGCAAATCAGCAAGAAAAAAATCAAACAATCCCATTAAAAAGTAGGCAAAAGTCATGAACAGAAACTTTTCAAATGAAGATAGACTAATGGCCAACACCTGAAAAAATGCCCAACATCTCTAATTATCAGCAAATCAAAATCACAATGAGATATCACCTAACCTGCTTGTAACTTTGACTCAAACTGTCAAAAGCAAATTATGTAACCAAAACATGTGTATTCCTATAATATTCCAAAATTTTTTAAAAAATGAAGGAAATCCATTTCTGATTTGGAGTGAACTATAGATTCTAACAGGAAGAGGAGCTTAAAAGATCTAACCTCCCACTGGGTACTTCCCGGCTCCTACTTAAATGCCAGCAATCCCTGCTTTGGCTTTTTGCCACAGTGACACAAGGCATTTCTGGAAGTCATGATGCAAAGTAAATCTTTTAGATCCCTAGTTTCCAGACTTTGGATATTAGGGACATAGACAGGGTGCCAATTTTTTATTTTGTTAAATAAGGATATTCAAAACTAAATAGCTGAGCGAGTGGAGTCTACCATCTATAATCTGTAATGACCGTAATTTCATCAAGGAAAGGACTTTCTAACAACAAAATGTCAAAATGCTGTAATGTCAGAATAAAAGGCAAGCCTTTAAACTCAATAAATTTTTCTTTCTTTTTTTAAATTATCAAAAAAAAAAAAAAAAAAAAAAAAATAAGCTGTTTTTGTACAATAACATTAAATATTCCAAAATGGAAATTAAGAAAACAATACTATATACAATAACATAAAGAAGAATAAAATAATTAGAAATAAACTTAAAGCAAGGATGTAAAAAGACTTGTACACGGAAAACTATAAAATATTGCTCAATGAAATTAGACAAAATAAATGAAAAGATATCCTATGTTCAAGGATTAGAAGATTTAATATTGTTAAAATATCCATACTACCCAAAGCAATCTACAGGCTCTATGCAATTTCTATAAAAATATCCAAGCATTTTTTTTTCAGAAATAGAAAAAGTCATCCTAAAATTTGTATGGATCCACAAAGAATGCCAAATTCTCAAAACAATCTTGAGAAAGAACAAAGCTATAGGCATCACACTTTCTGACTGCAAAACATATTACAAAGCTACAGTAATCAAAATGATATTTTACTTGCATAAAGACAGATATACAAACCAATGGAACAGAATATAGAGCTCAGAAGTAAACCCATGGATATAGGGTCAAGAAATCTTCAAGAAGGGTGTCAGAACTACACAATGGAGAAAGGATACTATCTGCCAAAAAATCTTGGGATAGCTGAATATTCACACATAAAAATAAAAAAGAAATTGAATGCTTATCTTGTACCATACACCCAAAATAATAAACTGAAAATGGATTAAATACTTAAATATAAGACCTGAAACTGTAAAGCACCTAGAAGTAGACATAGGAGGAAAATTTCATGACATTGATCTTGGCAATGATTTAATGGATATGACACCAAAAGTACAGGCATCAAAAGGAGGGATAAACAACCAGACTACATCAAATTAAAAAGCTTCTGCAGGCCAAAGGAAACAACAGACTGAAAAGACAACCTATGGAATGGGAGAAAATATTTGTAAACCCTATACCTGAAAATAGGTTAATATCCAAAATACACAAGTAAATCCTAAATCTTAAGATCAGAAAATCAAATAACTTGATTGAAAAAGTTGGCAAAGGGCTTCAATAGACATTTCTCCAAAGAAGACACACAAATGGCCACGAAGTATATGAAAATATGTTCAGCATCACTAATTATCAGGGAAATGCAAATCAAAACCAAAATGAGATATTACCTCATAACTGTTAGGATGGCCATTATCAAATGCAAAACAAACAAACAAAAACAGAAAATGAGTGCTGAACAAGATGTGGAGAAATTTAAACCCTTGTGCACTCTTGGTGGCAAGGTAAAATGGTTCAGGTACTATGGAAAATAGTATGAAGCTTTCTCATAAAATTGAATGTAGAACTATCATATTATCCAGTAATTCCACTTCTAGGTACATATGCTAAAGAATTGAAATCAGGATCTCCAAGAGACACCTGCACTGTCATGTTCATTACAGCATTATTTATAGCAGCCAAGAGGTGGAAACAACCTAAATGTCCTCAGTGGATAAATGGATAAAGAAAATGTGATACGTGCACATGAGCGCACACATATACACAGAGGAATATTATTCAGCCTTTAAAAAGAAGAAAATCCTGCCATTTGCTGCAACATAAACGAACCTGAGGACATAATGCTAAGCGAAATTAGCCAGACATAAAAGACCCAATACTACATGATCCTACTTGTATGAGATACCTAAAACAAGCTCATAGAAGCATAGAATAGAATGGTGGTTACCAGGGTGAGGGGAGGGAGAATTGGGGAAGTTTTAATCAAAGTGTACATAGTTTCTGTTATGCAAGACAAATAAGTCTTTAAGATATATGTTATAGCAAAGAGCATATAGTTATCAATATTGTATTGTTTACTTAAAATATATTAAGAGGATAGATATTAGTTTAAATGTTCTTATCACCAAAAAAGAAAGGATGGAGGAAAATTTTATACGTGATGGCTAAATTTATGGCATTGTCTATGGTGATGGTTTCAAGGGCATATACTTATCTTCAAACTCAGGAAGATATTAATTAAATATGTACAGCTTTTTTGGTATTTCAACCATACTCTAATTAAAAAAGGAAAGAAAAATACAGAATTCTTATGCTTTTATTTGCTTTAAAGTTGATATATAATAGAACAGGAAAAGCCTTAAAGTTTGTATGTAATTGAATAAGAAAATCATCTAAGTCGGATCTCTTTCTAAATAAATTGATCTTTAATTTCCTTTACTTCTATGTCTATGTTTTCTGCCCCTATATCTTTAAAATACATTACTTTACTGTTTAAGTTCATTTGAAATGGATTTCTATACCTCACAAACTACATTAAGCAAGAAGGTCTGACTGCTAGCCCTACGTCCTTTCCACTTAGTCAGAGAGAATCAAATATAATGCTTAGTTCACTTATGTGTCATCTATGATTCAACTGATTAAGTGTTGTGAGCCAGGATCCATTCACCCAGAGAAAATAATATAGAGAAAGAACCAACACTTTAGGGGATAACCCTACTCAAGGGATGTGGAAGAGAAATAGAAGCAGGAAATGAAATATAAGAAGGTTGTGTTCAGAGACATGAGAAGATTCATTCGATAAATGTTAACTGAGTGCTTATTACATGTCAAGTGCGGCTTCATGCACTAGAAATATAGCACTGACCAAAATAGACAAAAGTCTTTGCTCTAGGGATAGACAATAAGCAAATAAATAAGTAAAAAATAAGAAAATAACAACTAGTGATAAATGATAGATTGAAAATAAAATTGAGTTGTTGGATGTTGAGGCAATGCCTGCCCAAAGAGATGACATTTAAGATGATTCAAGGAAAATACAGTACTTTCACAGAAACCAAGAAAGAAAGGCATTCCCAGATTGAGAAATTAACAGAAAAGGCTTTGGTTTAACATTGGTGATCTCAGAGAGAACAGTTTTGGTAAAAGAGGGAAAGACTGAAGAATGAACAAGAGGGAAAGAAGCCTGAGAAGGAAGGAGAACACAAATCCAGAAAAGAAAATGGATTAGAATTGACTCAAAGATTGTCCTAAAGGAATGCAAAATAGTGTAACCACTTTGGAAAACAGTTTGGTAGTTTCATCTAAGGTTAAACATATACTATTGCTATGGCTCAGCAATTCCACTCACAGGTATATACCCAACAGAAATGAAAACATATATTCACACAAAGACTTGTACATAAAAGTTCATAGCAGCTTTATTCAAAATGCCTAAAAAGTGAGAACAACCCAGGTTAAAAGACCAGTGAATTGATAAGCAAATAGCAGTATATTCATACAATGGAATACTATTCAGCAATAAAAAGGAACAACTTATTCATATAATGACATAGATAAATTATAAATGCATTTTGATAAATGAAATAAGCCAAATCCAAACAGCTACATATTGTATTATTCCATTTATATGACATTCTGGAGAAGACAAAAGTATAGGGATAGAAAACTAGGGATTTCCAGGGACTAGGGTGGGAAGTAGGGCTGACTTCAAAGAGACAGCACATGAGAATTTTGGGGAAAAGAGTAATTATGCATTTTTCAACACCACACAGAGTGAATTTTGCTATATACATGTCCTAGAGTTTCTAGAAACCTAGTTTTTTTTTTAAAAAAAATAAGATTACCCTAAGGTTTCCTTTTGAAGTTTCTGTACAATAGATACATCTCAAATTAATTTGATTAATCCATTGTCTTCAAGAAGAGAACAGGTCCGTGAACACATTGAAAATTTAACTGGTAAAATAATGGAACTGAGGAGGTGAGACAGAGGATTAAAGCATCTCCAGGACAAAATGTACTCTGGAAAATGGTCAACCATCCTCCTAGTCACCAAATTTTTCAAGCCAAATGATAGAAGCCATGAATTGAGACCACTATGGAGCTGGGCTTACTCAATGCCAAACAGTAAGAGACATACCTAGGAGTAAATCCAAAAACGATCAACAAGCAGTCTGAGAGTAGCCCAGCAGATGAACAGAGTTTGTGTGTGTTGCCAGAAAACCAAATGTTAGATAATGATCACAAATTAAAGAGAAAAACATAGTTTAATGAGAAACATTGATCTCTAAATAAATTTAACTAGTCCCAGTGATCATGGGCAGATGACCTGAGAGCCTTGCTAGCCTAATTTATATAATTAGGATAAAATCTGCTGAAGACAGGAGCTTATATTAGATAATCTCAAGATTCCTTCTTGCTTAAAGTCTCTTAAGTTCCTTGCTTTGTGGAGTGAAAATTGTCTTCTGAGTATCAAATACTGAACTGATTATACAGGACAGATGAAAATCACTGAATATAATTTAAAAACTTACCAAAAGAAAAAAAAACATATTTCAAAACTGTTCTTTAAGAATTACAGATAGAGATGAATTTTGCCAAAGGAGATTTACATTTTCGTGTAAAAAGAAAGTTGTTGTCTTTGTAAAGACCTTGATGATTTATGTTTGATGTTTTGAATGTGTCCAAGAAAGATCTCCGTGTCACTGCAACAGCCTGTGTCCTAATGTATCATTGACAATGGGGTCTCCAAGCTACAGAAAGATGTGTCCTATCATTGCAAATAATGACTTTCAGTGAACACTAGATTATAGTAAGAGGCAATCATCTAGCCAAAAGAAGGTTGAAAGATAGTTAGAAATGTCAAAGCAGAAGGTAAGAAATACAACTTAGAAATATATCCTGAAGCTACTTTGGAAAGCGTAATGAATATCATCTTTTTATTTTAATCAGACATGCTCAGGGTAAATGACAAATATTGCATTTGTTAAACTCAGAAAACCTAAACCTCTACAATACTCTTCACTGATAGAAAATACCTGGGTAGTGCAGAATTACACATGAAATATGCAGAGTGATGCTTATCTGGGAGTGGGAGTCAGGCTTCTAACAACCTCACCCATCTCGAAGGCAAGCACAAAACTAGAATTAAGGAGAAAACATCTGACTATCCAGAGATAGAGATATTGTCATGTCTGCCAATTTTGCTCAAAGACTATTGACTTAACATTATATGAAAAATATAACGTTCCTAGTTAAATTAAGTTTCCTCGTTATCTGGTTTCTTCTAGGTGCTCTCAGGTTGGCCCTAAATTACAGAAGAATACATATTTGATCATGGATAAAACCAATGAGAATCAGCAACTGACAATTAGGAAAAGGACACAGATGTGTCATCAAGTGGGGAATTCAAATTAGGGAGAAATTTAAACTTGAGGCACAGTTAGGCAAACCCCAAAGCCATCTAAGAGGAGATCACAGCATAACAGCACTGTACAACTTATGTAGCTATCAAGTACCCTGCATCAAACAACAAAAAAGAATTAAATTTATTTTGTGATTTTGTTAAAATCCATTTACCTGTTTATTGCAGCTTCAAAATAAATATGATACGTCTTAGACAAAGTCCCACCTAAAATGGGGCAATGTTCCAATGTTTTGGTACTTAAAGGGGAAAATGCAATGATCCCTGACACCACCAGTTCAATGAAGCTTTCTTGTTCACTGGAAGTGCTTTATTTGCCAACCTTTTAAGAAATAATTTAATTCAATTCAAAAATGTGTTATCAGAGAAATACTATATACAAAACATGAGCTACAGGCTGGGTGCGGGGAGAGGTATTCCAGATGAAAAAGACACAGACTCTGGGCTCTAGCCAGGGAGAAAGGCATGGAAATGAATAACTAGGTCAAGGAAGATGGTGAGAAATTCTGACAGAAAGAGATTCAATGTGATGACCAACAAGGGAATAAAAAGATGGCTTCTGCGTTTGGCCTAGAGGAGATTTGAGAAGGCCTCCAGGACTAGCTCAGGTTTGAGCAGATCCTGAAGGAGTGAGCAGGCAGAAGGCACAGCAAAGTGATAGACGTACGCGGTGAATTTAAACAAAGGCAAGTATTCTGGTGTATCTAGAGACTTGAAAGATATGGTAAGAGATAAGGCAGGAAAGGTAACTGAAGACAGCCTTGAGTTCTAAGATGTTATTAATTTTGTCCTGCTGACAATGGGAAGCCATTCATTAAAATATTTTAAACAAGAGAATGGCATAAGAAAAGTTTTTCTTAAGGAAAATTGATCTGGGATGGGAAACTATTATAGTCATTCAGAAGAAAAAAAATCCATAAAGGCCTAAATTGGGGCAGCAACAGTGGTAGCAGAAGAGTGCTTCTGTGCACAGTATCTTTTTTTAATGTCCAAGGAACTATAAATTATGTCCTTTATATTCTTAAAGAGAGTTTCTCTAGCTCAAATAAAACCAGAATCCTGTCATTTCAGAGTTCCAAATCCTCTCAGAAAGCATAGCCCCACCTCATTTAAGGTAACATTGATGAACCTGAGATCCAAAATTTCATCACCCTTACCTTCCAAAGGAGAAGTGACTTACCCCAGGGTCACATGGCTAGTTAGCGACTTTTGGAAAATGAAAAGTAAAGTAACCACTTACAGGTGATCATCATGAAGATAACCCATGAATGGACGCTATATAGCCAACCCCAGGTCTACAAGATGCTAAACATATTGTAGCGCATCAAAAGTGAAAACTGCACCTAGTCACCTAGGTTTTCTATCTAAACTACAGAGCATCTTAAATGCTTAGAAATCACTAGAGAGTCTTACACTCAGATCTAAATCTTGAAAACCGTCTCAGGCAACTTAATCAACTGGAATTTCCATCTAAGAGCATGGTTTCCTATTGCAGAAATATTTTCTGACAGAGGATGCAGTGCCTTTTCTTGCTGTTGTTTGTTTTCTTATTTATTACGGCACTAGAGAACACATGCCAAACTGTTTGTCTCTGTGGCCTATCATAAATGAGGACCCCCAGTGCTTCTCTGCAGCAACTCAGTCTTCATTTTGGAGTTACAGAGGCATCATATTTAACTCAGTTGCTAAAAGCATACGGAAAATTCCAAGGAAAAACTTCCTGTTGAGTGTGGCTTCAGACTAAGAAAAAAGCTGCTATTTAAAAATAACTCCTGGTACTTCTATCTTATGCTTAAAGATGCTTTTCAGAAGAAATAAAGCCTTAACTGGAGGACTGAGAATCAGGAATCCAGCCTGAGTGAGTCACTTGGGCCTTAGAATTTTCATTTGCAAAATAAGGCCTAAGTAATCTCTAATGCTCTTCTAATATGAAATATTATTTTTTCTTCATATCTTGCTTCCTTATCTTCTTCAGGTATTCACTCAAATCAAAATTCATCTTCTCAATTAAGCCACCCTGCCTAAAATTTAAATGTACACTTCCTTTCAATATTGCATACTCCTTTTTTCCTTATTTGTTTCTTCATAGGACTTATCACCACCTTACATATATATATTTTACTCATGTCATTATTTTCCATTCCATTCACTAGAATATGAGTTTTGCAAGGGAAGGAATTTTTGGTTTATTCCATGACATAAGCCTAGAACACTCTCTTTCACATAGTAAGTAATAAATATTTGTTGAGTGAAAGAATGAATGTTTCTATTTCAAACATCATTGTATCTTTGAAATTGTGAAAGTTTCTTGTAGGTCACATTTCTGAATACAACTTTTGGTACTAGATATATATGTCTCGGTACACTTTGAACTTTTATAGTCAATGTGCACACTATATGCTCATTTATACACACTATTTTCACTTTGAAAAACAGAAAGGTTTCTAGTATCATTTTTTTCTAACATATTGATAGTCAAATGTAAGTTTTATCCAATGCCAATTTTTTTGGTCATAAATTCAATCTACAAGCATAACATAATACCAATGGGAAAATCTTTACCACATTCTGCTTTATATTTAGTGTCCAGAGACATATGTTAGCAAAAGTAAAGACTGCCTATTTTTGCCTACAGAAATCTCCCAATTTGACATTTTTCAGGATTGAACTTCTTGGTTTAAACTATAAGGGCTTCTGTCTAGAATTCAGTACATAATCAAATTTCTGTTTTGTATCTGGAAAAACTGTTGTTTATTCAAGTATAATTACCATATACCACTATATATGCATATATTTTAAAATAAACTCTTTCAAACAGAGTTCAGAAGAATGATGCATCATGTCTTTATCTCATTTTTCTAACAAAATATTCTCCAAAAGTAACTGCAATGTCAAGTTTTGAGAACCAGACAGTAGAAAAGTTGAATTTAGAAACTAATGTGGATAGAAATCTGAAGTCTTTAGTACCAAATCTGTTCCCAAGCAGAAATCAAGCTCAAATTAACAAGAGGAGCTATTGAAAGATTAAGGAACAATAAATATACAGGGAAATAAATATTCTAGGGAAATATGCAGTAAGGACATATTTCCTTAAGAATAAGAATTGAAGCAGACCTATCAATGGTGAATGGAAAGCTCATGGACCAATTATGTTCAGATATCCAATGTCCTCAGGAGAAGGGTATCCCAAATAAGTAAGTCACCCAGAAAGTTCAGCTCCTTAAGAATCAAAACTTGCCCTTAAAAAGCATTTTTTAAGACATTTAAAAAAACCTTGCTAAGTTCTCTCCTTCTTTTAAAAAGCACACTCAATATATATGTTTACTTTATATAATTGAGTAGTTATAATGAAGCTAAATGCATAATCAGCCTTTTTTGGCCAATTCCTAGAAAATAAGTTTATGTGGGGTTGGTTTTCTATAGAGGCTGGGGCAGCTGTGGACCTTCAGTCTGTCCCAAATGGTCACACCATAAATCTACCACTTCCCAGAATTAGCAAAATACTCAGTGTTAGGTACAGAAAATCACATACTTTTCCTGATTCAGTTTTCTTTTCTGCATCTCCATCTCACAAATTATTATTCTTGGCAACTTTCCCTTACATTAGAAAGGAAGAACCATTTAGCACTCACATTTTCCTGGCTCTCCTCCTGGTTCTTCTTAAGCTCCTAATTAAGTTCTACGTCTAAGGTCTTCCTGCCATTTTGGCAATAGCCCTGGTACTGGCAAGCATTGGGTCAGTATTCCTGGCAAAGAAGATATTTCTGGTGCCCTAAATGACAGGAAGAATCACCACTAGTCCTTACTTTTTACTTTCCCAGATTCAATGAGTAAGACTTGTAAACTGGCATCTCCATTTTTGGTTAGATACTGCTTTGGCCATTAAAAATCACTTCCCTGGATTGAGCAAAGTTCCTTTGGGGGTGCTTGGGGGACATTCCCAGTTCTTTTTTTTTCAATCTGTAAAGAATAAAATCATCATAGGGGAAAACTACCTGAGTCTGTGGGCTGTGACCAGTTCTGTTGCTTCCCATCCTCTACAGAACCAAAACAGAAAGAAAAGGAGGAGCAGGAAAAGATAGGTCTTATAGAGTCATAACAGGAAGAGAAGCAAGCAAAGTAATAAAAGTACTGGGAAAATTCCACTAAATATGAGTCAGTCTCCAACATGCCTGTTTTATGCCTCTTCCACTTACAGCTCAAGTCCTGTCTTATTCCTCTTCCTAGAACTTTTCAAAGCCAAATCCTATAGCACACACTCTATCTACAAATATCTCTACTCTCTTATATCCTTCTTTCTCCTTTCCAATCCCCAAAAGTCTTTGTGTTTGATTTCAAAGCTACTGACCCAAATATGGCAATTACAGAGATACTCCTATTCAGGAACTTGGTCCCAGCCTCTCAATCATTAAGATATGTCCTTTGACCCAAAACTAATTCTCCTATTCTGATTCAGTATATAATATATAGATAATTGGTAAAAGAGTATATCCAGACAAAAACATATATCTGCATATAGACCTGAGTAGAGTATCTATAATACTTAGGGTGCCTCAAGTTTCAGTCATCAAAGTGATTACAGTTGTTATAAAGGAAAGCCAAATTCCTCTGAATCATGTGAGAGATATATGAAAAACAATAAATGTCCACACATTCATGCCTAGGTCAAATTGTACTTGTTATTAGTCTGGAATTCAGAGTTTGGGGAGTTGGTAATAAACTTAATATTCATAACATGGCCGGGTGCGGTGGCTCACGCCTGTAATCCTAGCACTCTGGGAGGCCGAGGAGGGTGGATAGCTCAAGGTCAGGAGTTCGAGACCAGCCTGAGCAAGACCGAGACCCCGTCTCTACTATAAATAGGAAGAAATTAATTGGCCAACTAAAAATATATGTAAAAAATTAGCCGGGCATGGTGGCGCATGCCTGTAGTCCCAGCTACTCGGGAGGCTGAGGCAGAAGGATTGCTTGAGCCAAGGAGTTTGAGGTTGCTGTGAGCTAGGCTAATGCCACGGCACTCTACAGTCGGGCAACAGAATAAGACTCTATCTCAAAAAAATTAAAAAAATAAAAAAATATTCATAACACAACTGAAGTCTCACACATTTGGCTAGGTCTTTGTTAACCAACCCAGTGCAAAATGTACTTTTCCTCTTGTAAGCATTTACTAGGTTATAAACCATTTATTATATATCATCTATTATTTTTTCATATGTCTTATCTACTCATACATATTTAGGAGATGTCCTGGGCACAGTTCATCTTGATCTTTGCCACCATAATGATTGAAAAGTCATTCTCACACCATAGATACTGCTTTGCTTGTTGACTCAAAGGCAAACAGAGCCTAAAGTTATAGCAAACTGGCAGCCTTAACTTCCAATTCAATAGAACCATTGTTGTCTCTCCTGATGGGAGCATTCTTCCCTTTGGAACTACTGTCCCTAGGGCAGCGAGCATAAGGTCACAGTGACAGAAAGCAAAAATTTTGCTAGTAGATCATTAAGGGCAATAGTGAGTGTTTGCACTCTCATTTCCACCCATTAATTCTTGGGAATCATAAATCTTGGCTATAGGAGAAACAGCACCATATATTGGATGTTGATTTACAGTATAAATAGCCTTCTGGAGAACATTGCCGAACCCTGTGACATTGCCGAGCCACTTAGGTGGCACAAGAACTGAGTCTTCAAAAGGCCATTTCGTAATTTTATAAAGCTGTCTACTTCAGGAGGGTGGGGAAATGATAAGACCGGTGAATTCCATGAGTACGGGCCCATTGCCGCCCTTCCTTTGTTGTGAAGTGATTCCTTGATCTGAAGCAATGCTGTGTGGATAAGGTATTCTGTAAGTCATGGATGATAGTTTTACTAGGAGCACTGCATGCAAGGAAAGCAAATCCATATCCAAAGTGTTTATTCCAGTGAGAACAAAGCACCGCCCCTTCCATAATTGAAGTGGTCCACTGTAATCAACATGCCGCAAGACAATCACTCCAGGGAATAGTGCCATATTAGAAACTCAGTGTTGGTCTCTGCTGCTAACAAACTGGGCACTCAGCAGTGGCTGTATCCAAGTCAGCCTAGATGAGTGGTAGCCCATGTTACTGAGCTCATATAACCTTTATCCCTGCCACTATGGCCATTTTCTTCATAAGCCCATTAGGTAACGACAGGAGCAGCTGGGGAAAGAAATTGACTGGTATCCACAAAATGGGTCATCCTACCCACCTGACTATTAAAATCCTCCTTTGCTAAGGTCACCCTTTGGTGACCATACTTTGGTGAAGTATTCACATAAGACAAAAACATTTTCATGTTTTTCAACAATTAAGAAAGGTCTATCCAAATACTTCTTCCCCAGACTTTCTTGTCACCAATTTTCTAATCATGCCCTTTCCAAGTCTCTGACCATCCAGCCAAATCACTGGTCACAGCTCATGAACTGGTATATGATCACACATCTGGCCATCTAATTCCAAACAAAGTGAACAACCAGGTTCACTGCTCAAAGTTCTGCCTGCTAGGAGATTTCTCTTAATCACTCTCCTTCAGGGACATCCCAGAAAGGGTCTGTAGTGCTGCAGCTGTCCACTTCCAGGTTGTGCCTACATATTGTGCAGAACCTTCTGTAAACCAGCACTGAGTTTTCTCTTTTTTCAACTCATCATAGGGAACTTTCCATGAGGCCATCAGTGCAGGCTGGGAGAGAAAAGGCAGTGTAGCAGGAGTTGGCATTTGGGCTACTTCTCCATGTAACTTACTTATGCCTTCAGGGCTTGCTATAGCCTAGTATCATATACGCCATATCCATTTGATGATGGAGTGCTGCTGTGAACGCCTAATTTTCTGGTTTGATGGATCAGACAACACTCAGTTTACTATGGACAGCTAGGGTTACATGTAATTTGGTAGCTGATGGTTAAGCATTCAGTCTCCACTGAGGTCCAATAGCAAGCCAAAAGCTGTTTCTCAAAGAAGAATAGTTATCTGCCAAAGATGATAGGGCTTTTCTCCCAAATCATAACCCAAGTGGCAAGGCAGCTTGCACAGCAGCCTGGACCTGTTGCAGAGCCTTCTCTTGCTCTGGACATCACTTAAAACTAGCACACTTTCTAATAAGCCAGTAAATGTTTTGAGTATCACACCCAAATGAGAAATATGTTATCCCTAAAATCCAAAGTGGCCTACTAGGCATTGTGCCTCTTTTTTCGTTGTAGGAGGGGTCAGACATAGAATCTTTCAAGTCATTTATGTTGCACTTGAGCTGGGAATTTGAAGCCTTGAGCTCATCCTTTCCTTTCTTTGCACTGTCCAGTGCAATTAGGAGCAACCAACCAATCTTGTTATATTCATTGGTTTTACAAATATGTTCTAAGGTATCAAAATACGATTCACCCTGAACCTTGCCTCGTATAAGAATTTTTGATTGGAAGTATCCAGTAGTGATATCTTGCATGTCTCTATTGCCACATCACACCATGGACTATATTAGTGCCCTTTTTACTACTAGAAATGAGTCATTAATGCCCTTAAAAAATTAATGCCCTTAAATAATCACATTAGAGAACTAATTCCAGAAACCCCAGGACCAATTCATAAAACTCATCCTTAAGATTCTGTTACTCTTGAATGATTCCCTACACCAAAATCAATATCAGTCAGGGTTCTTCAAAGAAATACAACAAATGCAATATGATATTTTCTTAATTTTTTAATTTTAAGTAATTAGCTCACATGAGTGTGGGGACTGGAAAGTCCAAAATCTGTAGAGCAGGCCAGCAGGCCAAAATCGCAATCAAGAACTGATCTTGGCCAGGCGCGGTGGCTCACGCCTGTAATCCTAGCACTCTGGGAGGCTGAGGCGGGCAGATAGCTCAAGGTCAGGAGTTCGAAACCAGCCTGACCAAGAGCGAGACCCCGTCTCAACTAAAAATATACAAAACAAATTAATCAGCCAATTAAAAAAATGTATAAAAAAAAATTAGCCGGGCATGGTGGCACATGCCTGTAGTCCCAGCTACTCGGGAGGCTGAGGCAGAAGAATCGCTTGAGCCCAGGAGTGTGAGGTTGCTGTGAGCTAGGCTGACGCCATGGCACTCTAGCCCAGGCAACAAAG
>CAUYRT010055799.1:0-30956 GCA_963574885.1 Lepilemur ruficaudatus
TTGGGGCGTCCTCAGCAGGATTTGGAAAGTGCCCCTACGTGGCTAAGCTCCCCTTCCAGCCTCCTTCCGCCCTCCCCTCCGGCGTCCTCCACGCCTGTTTCCACCGTCCCGTTTGGGCACAGAACGTCCCCACGGAGACCCAGCCTGAGTGACTGGTCTGGAAGCTCTGGGGCGAGGCAGGGCACCCCTGCAGGAGGACACCGGCCTCAGACGAGACTTGTGAGGTCCTGGCGACGGGAGGCTGGTCCCCAGTGAGGGCCGCAGCCACTCCTGCAGGCGAAGAGGCAGCAGAGCTCAGGGGTGTCTGGAGTTTCCACCCAAATACCCCACCCGAGTCGCAGCATCTCCCTTTGCCGCCAGGGCCCCGACCGCGGTGTGGGGACAGACCAGGGCATGAACTGTGTCTCCTGCTGGCGCAACGGCCCTGTGATCCAATCTTGGGCCTGACTGAGGGCACGGCCTGCCCTCCGGCTTTAAGAAACGCTCTGGTTAAACGCGGCCACGAGGCTGTTAGTCCCCACACACGAGGTGCCACAGACTGGCGCTTGAACAACAGAGTCCATCGTCCGCAGTCCTGGGGGCTGGAGGCCGAGATCCAGGCGTGGGCAGGGCTGGTGCCTTCCAAGGCCTCTGTCCTTGGCCTGTACATGACCGTCCTGTCCCCATGTCCTCCCAGGGTCGACCCTTTGTGTGTCCTCAGCTCCCCTTCCTGTAAGGACTCCAGACAGAACGGATCAGGTCCCCCTGGATGACCCTGTTTTAACTTAATGACCTCTTTTTTTTTTTGCTCTTTTTTATTATACATATTTGTTAGTTTTTACTAGTACATTCTCACATTACAAACGCCATTCAGTGGAAGAATCTTCCCTTTGATATTTGAGTCATCTGAAATAACACAAACTATACATTCCAAAAAAAATCTTCATTTGGAGGCCAGGCTTGGAGGCTCACGCCTGTAATCCCAGCACTCTGGGAGGCCGAGGCAGGAGGATCGCTTGAGCTCAGGAGTTCGAGACCAGCTCTGAGCAAGAGCGAGACCCCATCTCTACTAAAAATAGAAAAAATTAACTGGGCATGGTGGCACATGCCTGTAGTCCCAGCAGCTCCGGAGGCTGAGGCAGGAGGATCGCTTGAGCCCAGGAGTTTGAGGTTGCTGTGAGCTAGGCTGACGCCACGGCACTCTAGCCTGCTGACAGAGCAAGACTCTGTCTCAAGAAAAAAAGAAATCTTCATTTGGGTAACAACAAAAGAAGACAAGCTGAACAACAAAAACTTTTCCTTTCTAACAGGCGGACATTGGTGGACATTGAAGTGGACCTGATTCGGTTTTCATTTTAAAATCTTCCCAAAACAGAGGCAGTTTAAAACCTAAATAAAACGAACAAAAAATTTGTTCGCTAAACTGGTCTCGGCACCATTTTCTGCTGTTTCGAGCAGGGCCGTGTCTGTTCCTGTGCTTGCCGCCCTCACGGTCCAGCCACGCCATCTCGCCACGTGGCCGGCACTGCTGAACTTCCTTTTCTTTTTCTTTTCTTGAGACAGAGTCTCACTCTGTCGCCCGGGCTGGAGTGAGTGCCGTGGCGTCAGCCTCGCTCACAGCAACCTCACACTCCTGGGCTCAGGTGATCCTCCTGCCTCAGCCCGGGAGTCCCTCAGCTGGGACTGCAGGTGTGCGCCACCACGCCTGAGTAATTTTTCTATTTTCAGTAGAGACGGGGTCTCGCTCTTGCTCAGGCTGGTCTTGAACTCCTGACCTCAAGTGATCCTCCTGCCTCAGCCTCCCAGGGTGCGGATTACAGGCGTGAGCCACTGCGCCCGGCCCGTGTGTTTGCACTTCTGGCCAGGGGTCTCTATGGACGTCTTGGCAGATTCGGTGCCGTCAGACACAGCAAATACGGATCCCTTACGTGCTGTGTGCAACGTTCCTCTCGTCTGCATACTTAGCACTTGGCCTTTATCTCCTACCCATTCTTTTATGTCATCAAGGGTTGCATCGCGGGGAAGCCTTTACCATAAACGGATCTGCTTTTATATCATTTTTATGCCCATCGGTCAGTTCAGGGAGGGGTTTGCTTGGAGACCTTCTGAGTTTAGTTTTCTCTTCGCTGATTCCCAGGAGTTCTGCCTTGGATCTGCTCAGCGCCTCCACAATTACACTGAAGTCTGCTGTGAGTCAGCTTAACCTGTTGAATTTCATCATGATCCCCAAAGGTACCCAGCCTTCATCCAATTTGATCTCTTCCTTTAAAAATTCGTCCCTGGGGCAAATCGAAGTCTCCAAAATGATACTTAATTGGATGACAGACTGTGGCCTCCAGAGCAGCCATTTCTTCATGATCACCACTTTCAGCCACTGCGGCTGTCTGTGGGGCCCTGGTCCCCAAAGCCACACCACAGGCTCACGGGCTGCAACGGCGGGACCTCCCAGCGCTGCCGCCTGGCCGAGGTGCTAAAGAAGATGGGAGCTGTCCTTAATCACCTCTTCAAAGGACCTATCACCAAGGTCAGACACATTCTAAAGGACTCAGGGTTAAGGCTTCAACATACACTTTTTTTTTTTAGAGACAGGGTCTTGCTCTATTGTCCAGGCTGGAGTGCCGTGGTGTCATCACAGCTCACTGCAGCCTCACACTCCTGGGCTCAAGCGATCTTCCTGCCTCAGCCTCCTGAGTAACCGGCACTACAGATGCACACCACCACACCAGGCTAATTTTTAAATTTTTTTGCTGAGACAGGGTCTTGCTGTGTTGCCCAGGCTAGTCTCGAGCTCCTGGCCTCAAGCAATCCTCCTTCCTTGGGATTATAGGCATGAGCCACAGCTCTGGGTCAATACACAAGTTTTGAGGGGACACATTCAGCGTATGCCAGGGACCTCTGCGTCCCACCATAGGCCAGGGCCTGCTGTGCGGGGGTTTCTGCCTTCTGGGCAGCTGACGCCTAATCCTTAGGTCACCATCGTCCCCATGTCTCTCAAACGCAGAAGATGCAGCTTGGCCGGTGAGTCCCCGTCCAGCCCCTGGCCGGTCCACCCTGGGTAACACGCATCTGGCCAGCAGCCCCCAAGGGGGAGCGGGTGGGGAAACGCCCCCCACAAGGGCAGGCATGGTGGGCAGAGCCCAGGGAGGAGAACGGTCCACATGAGTGGGAGGCTCTGCCCCATCTAGGCGCAGCTCCCTCCAGAGCTCTCTGCAGGACTCTCCGGGGCTTCCCAGCCGCTCCCTCCCTTCTCCCCGTCCCCTCCCCATGGCCTGGCTCCAGCCCCACAGAAGGGACAGTAGGACAGCAGTGTCTGTCCTCAAGACCCCCTCCCCCCTGGGCTGGCTCATCCTCGGGCACCCAGGGCCCCCGGCCACCTGCTTCCCATACAGCCCTGAAGACCCAGGTGGGGGGGCCAGGGCTTGTCCGCCCCACATCCCTGAGCTCCCTTGGGAAGCAGTGGGCGCTGCGCCTGCCCTGCCACCTGCCCCCACCCGCTCGGTTGCTGGCTGGAGCCCGGCCCCATCCAGGCTGGTGGCCCCCGGGCCCCTTCCTGCTGCCTCTGCCTCCCTCTAAGTGGGCTGATTCGATCTAGCTGTGAAGGATGGCACCTAATGTGACTCTGCAAAGCCTAAGGACCTAGACAATGGCTTGGGGCATGAGACGGCTGGCGAGGCAGAGGCTGGGGCACAGGCACCCTTCACAGCCTCCCCCTTCCAGGAGGGTGGGGTCACTCAGGGAGCAGACGGGTGGCCGCGGAGGGAGACTGCACTTCCCGGGGAGCAGCCCTGCTTCCTGAGAGCCAGGGCCAGGCTGCGTAGCACATCCCAGCCTCCCCTCGGGACCAGGCTCCAGGGGGTGAGGGTGACCCTGGTCAAGCCACTTCACCCCCAGGGCCTCGGGCACCCCATCTGTAAAACGGGGTGGGGACCCAGCCTTCCACCGTGGCTGGCCTCTGGGCATGGTGTCCACTCTGGCTGAGCACGCAGGCTCTGGCCTCCAACTACCCCCACCTGGACTAGGGTTCTTGGGCAAACTCGAGTTATTCAATTTCTCTGTGCCTCAGTTTACCCTCCCTGAAATGGGCCTGATTGGCCTCTGGCCACCCACTTGTAGGAGGAATACAGGAGGACTAGCGGGAGGGGCTGGCCAAGGCCTGGCCGCAGGGAGCTGGGTGAACACACTGGGGGTCCTCGCCTGAGCCCCCACGGGCTGATGCTCCGGGAGTGGCAGCGGGCAGGGTCAGGTCCTGGGAGCCCCTGATGCTGCCTGGCTTGGGGCCACAGGCCCAGCTCTCCTGGACACACTGGACACCCCACCTGCCCTCCGCGGTGGGGCATGAGCATGTGCAGGGCACCTGGGCCTCGGTGGCAGCAAAGCCTCGGCTATCTGGGAGGGGAGTGGCCTTGGTGGCTGCGGGCAGGGAGGGGTTGGGGATGGGCTGGGAGGGCTCAGAGGGGCCGAGGCTGTCAGGGAGGGTGGGCTGGGGGCGGGTGGGGCCGGTGGGGGCACTGTGGGCATTTCCTTTGCAACAAGGAAATAAAATCAGGAGGGGGCTGCAGGGGCAGGTCAGGGGTGAGCCCGAAAGGGTGGCAGGGAGGGTGGGCAGGAAGGAGCGCAGGCAGGAGGACCCAGGGGCCAAACTGCCCCCACCCGGGATGCTGCTGGCTGGCCATTTCTGGGACACCAGCTGCAGCCCCACCCCCCTCGCCGGGCAGGCCAGGGGAGGCAGCGTGAGGATGCAGGGTCCTGTCCTGGGGCCTCCAAGGCTGCCTCCCCGGTCCCTGCTCAGACCTGCGCCTTTCCTGCTCTGCCCGGGTGTGCCGGGAGGCCGTGGACAGAAGCACTGAGCCCGGCCAGCCCTGGAGGTGTCCGCACTGTTCCCACGCTGCCAGCCAGTCTCCTGGGGGACCCTGCAGGGGCCGAGCACCCAGGGACTTACGCACACACACACACACAGACATAGACACACACACCGGCAGACACAGAGACATACAGACACAGATACACACACACACCAAGAGACACAAAGACAGAGACAGACACACACAGGCACATACACATGCAGACATGCACATGCTCTGCCAGAACAAGCCACCGTCCCCAGACGTGGAACGGCCCCATCCCTTCCAGGTGTGGGGAGGAGCAGTCAGACCCGGTCAGGCCGGGTGCCCGGGGCTGGTTGCACAACCGAAGAGCCCATACAGGAAGGAAGGTTCCCCTAGGGAGGCTGCAAATCTCTGCCTCCGGCTACCGGAACTGGCTTTGGCCGGAAAAGCAGATCGGGTGGGCTGGCTGCCCCCTGCAGGGTGGGACCTCTGCCCAGGCCCTGTCTGGCTGCAAGTTCTACCCCATCAAGAGTGACCCAGAGCCTCCGAACAGTTCACACCTTGATCCCAGCACTCTGGGAGGCTGAGGCAGGAGGATCACTTGAGATCAGGAGTTTGAGACCAGCCTGAGCAAGAGCGAGATCCCATCCCTACCAAAAATAGACAAATTAGTTGGACATGGTGGTGCACACCTGTAGTCCCAGCTAGTTGGGAGGCTGGGGCAGGAGGATCCCTTGAGCCCAAGAGGCTGCAGTGAGCTGTGATGACACCTCTGAACTCCAGCTGGATGGCGAGGGCGACGCTCTCTCAAAAATTTTGAAAAGCTATGAAAATAGCACATGCACACATTTAAAAACAAAATAGAACCTAGTGTTGGTGAGGATATCTAACAACAGAAACACTGAAATTCTGCTAGTGGCACTAAAAATTGGATAGTAATTTTAAGGAGCAATATGGCAATATCTAGGAACACAGCACCCTGTCTGTTAAGGAAATTGAACTTGTAGTTAAAAACTTTTCATTTCTTTTTTTTTTTTTTTTGAGACAGAGTCTCACTCGGTTGCCCAGGCTAGAGTGAGTGCGATGGCGTCAGCCTAGCTCACAGCAACCTCAAACTCCTGGGCTCAAGCGATCCTCCTGCCTCAGCCTCCCGAGTAGCTGGGACTACAGGCACTGGCCACCATGCCCGGCTAATTGTTTTACATATATTTTAAGTGGGCCAATTAATTTCTTTCTATTTATAGTAGAGACCGGGTCTTGCTCTTGCTCAGGCTGGTCTCGAACTCCTGACCTTGAGCTATCCGCCCGCCTCGGCCTCCCAGAGTGCTAGGATGACAGGTCCGGCCCAAAACTTTTCTATATAAAGACAATTGCAGGCCCCGATGGCTTCACCAGGGAATTCTACCAACAGCTGAGGAGGTAACAGTATCTATTCTACAGAAACTTCCAGAAAACAGGAGAGGAGGGGACGCTTCCCAGCTCATTCGGTGAGGCCAGTGCTACCCTGATACCAAAGCCAGACGATTTCTTTATTACAAGGAAATAAAATTACTGAAATATCCTTAACGGACATAGATGCAAACATCCTCAATAAAATGTGAGGCAGTCACAGAGATGGACCCACAGCGTAGGTGGCCAGTTGACTGTCCCCAGAGGTGCTAAGAGAATTCAGGGAGGAAACGACAGTCTTCAGCAAATGGTGTTGGGGCGACACAATCCAACTCCCCAAAGACGAAAGACAGAAAGCAAAGGAAACTCACGCTGCGCCGCACGCGAAGTCAGCTCAGCATCACGCCGACTTCGGAGCCAAAGACGAGCCCGAAGCGGGCGAGCCGGGCGGGGAAGCTCCCCGTGGCCGCCGGTCGGGCAGAGATTTCTCACGGGAGGCACAAAGCTCGGCACGAGAGGACGCGACTCCAGGACCCCCTCAACAGTGAAGCTGCTCACTGAGGAACTGTTAAGAAAATGAAAAGCAAACCACCGAAAGGGAGGAAATATTTACCACACAAATACCCGGCACAGGACTGACGTCTGGAATGTGGGAAGAGCTCTCACAGCCCAAGAACTCAAAAACACAAGCCAAGTGTCACCAAACGAGCGAGATTTGAACGGCTGATTCACAAAGACACACGGATGCCGGACACCATCGTCATTAGGGAAAAGCAGATTAGACCCGCATCGGAGAGCCGAGGAGGAGCTCGGCATTTGCCACGACGCTGCACGCGCACCCACCCCCGAGCCAGCGGTCCTGCTCCCGGGCATTCACCAAAACACACGTTCACACCGAGACCTGCTCTCGAATATTCATGGCAGCATAGTCCATAGCTCCAAAAGCCAGAAAAAAATCCAGATGTCCATCAACTGGTGAGCAGAGCCCTACTCAGCAATGAAAAGAAGGGAAACTACTGTTACATGTTGCAACACGTAATAACAAATCTACTTGTTACAATAACAGATTGTTCTACAAATCATTATAATCTATATTTCTATACATCATAAGGAATCTCAAAAGCATTATGATAAATTTTAAAAGCCAGATACAAAAGGCTACGTACTCCATTTACACGATAGTCTTTTTAAATTTTTTTTTTAGCGATGGGGTCTCGCTCTGTTGCTCAGGCTGGAGTGCGGTGGCATCATCACAGCTCAGTGTAGCCTCGAACTCCTGGGCTCAGGCCATCCTCCTGTCTCAGCCTCTTGCGTAGCTGAGTCTACAGGCACCACCACATCCAGCTAAGATTTTTGTTCTGTCTTCTGAGCGATTTCCTTGATTCAATCTTCCAATCCCATTAGCCTTTAGAAATCTCAGATGCTAATTTCTGGACTGGCAAGGGCCCCTCCTTGCTCTGCTCGCTTTCCGGTCTGGATTCATGGTGCATCATGTTTCTGTGTTTCCTTAAGGATAATTGGAGTGGTCGGAATGTTCTTGATGCTTTCCTCTGTTCCCTGCACCGGCTGTGTCCTCCCAGGTCCTCGTGTCCGGGCGTTGTTGGGCTCGCTCGTGCGTCCGTGGGCTCGTGTTCGTTCACGTGGAGCGGCGAGGCCCTGGGTGCACCCAGGGACCCATTGCCGAGTCAAATCTGGCGGACCCACGCACGGAGTGCCAAGCGCCCCTGCAGTGATGTCGGGAAGCTTCCTCACTCCTGCAGGAAACGCTGTGTCACAAGTTGTCATGAGAAAAGCTGGTCACAAAACTGTATCAAAAGTAAAAATGGTCCGGGCGTGGTGGCTCATGCCTGCAATCCCAGCACTCTGGGAGGCTGAGGCGGGAGGATCATTTGAGGTCAGGAGTGTGAGGTCGCAGTGAGCTGTGATGACACCACTGCACTCTAGCCTGGGTGGCAGAGGAAGACTTTGCCTCAAAAAACAAACAAAAAACAGAAGTAAAAATGTACAAACACGCAGTAAGGAGACCAGGAAGGAAATGCCCCTCGAGCGGCTGTCTCTGGGGTGCCATCCCTCCTGCCTGCTGTCCTGGTCACACATCTCCTGGCCCTGACACAGCCCCCACCTGTGGTCCCTGCGCCCCTGGCCACCCCTCCCTTCCCTACGCAGCACCTCCCCCGGCAGAGCGTGAGGGAGTGCCTGATGCACCGTGGCTTGGGGATGCCTGGGTTAAGGTCCCCAGAGTCCCCAGCAGACAAACCTGCATCTCAGGGGTTCTGCAGCCTGCCCTGGAGCACAGGGGACCCTGGGACAGGCGGAGGGCAGGCCCCAGAAATGCTACGTGGGAAGGCCCAGTCCCCATCATCTCAGCTCTGCTGTTTATATGTCACCAGTGTCAGGGAAAACCTGAGCTGGGCAGTAGTCAGCCAGTGACAACAGGACCATCATCATGGGGGAAGAGACCTCAGTGGAGATTCTGATCACTCTGAACCCGGCACAGACAAGTTGGGGTTTATAGCCAAGGGGCAGGTGGGGACAGTGATGGAAAATCACGAGGAGGAAACATCCCGGTCAGGGGTTCTGGCTAAACCCACCAGACAGGGTTCCTGGGAAGGCAGGCCTGGGGCCAGGCATCCCCTGGGGGCAGTGGAGGCCATGGCATGATCAGATAGTGGGGTGATCAGATATGGAGGGGCTCTGGCTGTATTCAAATGGGCCTTGAAGAAGGCTCAGAGCCTGCAGAGTCCTGAGTTCAGCTGTGTTGCTGGCGGTGGCCCAGCCCACTCTGAATTGGTTCTTCCATGTCTCTTCCTGCCGGCCCCAGACTCCTACCTCCCAGGGCCACCTGGGAAGGCTGGGCCTCTGCCAGCCAGGGACTGTCTTCAGGCAAACAAGGACACTGGGAGAGATGGGCCGGGACCACTCCTTTCTCCACCCCACCTCCAGGAAGAACCCATCCTTTCCTTGAAACTACCTGGGTGCGGGAGGGCCTGCAGCCCTGTCTGCCCCCAGCCCCGTCACAGCAGGTCATTTGTGCAGAGCCCAGACCACCCCTCACCCCTCCACCTTGCTCACAGCAGGGGACCAAGGCTGGAGGCCCCAACATCAAAACTCCCGTCTGTGCCTCCAGAGGTGGGGGCGGGTGCAGGGGCAGTGGGAGGGGTCGGGTGGAGAGAGGGTGGGAGACAGAGGCAGCCCCTCCTGAGGCAGAGGCAGATTTTTATGACCTTTGCCTTCTGACCTTTGCCTCTGGCCATTGCCTGGACCAAAACAGCACCCCCACCCCCGCAGGGTTTTGGAGGGCTGGTAAGCAGGGGGGTCTGGAAGGCAAACGCTCCCCCAGAGCACCCGTCTTCTGGAGCCCTCTAGGGTGTGGGCGGCAGCAGGGGAGGGACCCTGGCAAGTTGGGGTTGGGGCAGCCAGACCAGCTTCAGATCTGTTCTGGGGGCTTGAGACCCATGGGTGGGGGCAGGAGTAGGGGGCACCACAGGTTCCAATGCTCCTAAAACAGAAGGGACAGCATGGTGGCAGTGGAGAGACGGCTGGGGATGGGGCCAGGTGCCCAGCAGGTACAGCAGGCAGGATGTGCAGATAAAAGATTGGGGGAGGGGAGGGAAGCGGGGGAGAAGAGAAGAGTGCCCATCTGGAAGTCACGTCCCCAGAGAGAACTTTCTAGAAGGAGGGCATGACCATTAGTGTCCCAGGATGCTGGGAGGCCAGGAAAGATGAGGCTCCAGGGCTTGCATGGGGTTTGGTGACCCTGCGGTCACTGACACAGAGCAGGACTGGGTGGGTGCGGGGTGGGGCAGTGAGGGGCTGGCAGAGGCTCTGTGGGGGTCTGGCCGCAGGGGAGGGGGAGTGTCCTCCCGAGGGCGGCTGGGGCATCCTGGCTCAGGCCTGCTGGGTCTCCTGGAAGGGGGGACAGCAGAGCACTCCCCTTGGCCACAGGACCAGCAGGTGGAGGAGCAGTGGCAGGGGTCCTCGCCACGCCGGCAGCTAGCTGGGGGCAGGGGGCTGTCGAATGGCATGCGGGAGGGGGCTTGCCGGCGGGGGCTGGCGGACACGAGCGGCCGGAGACCCCAGACTGTGGCACAGAAAGGCTAAAGGGCTCCCCAGGGGGAAGCCCTCGGCGGCGGCCCCCAATCCTCGGCCTGCAGCCCAGCCCCCACCGCTCTGCAAGAGAAGAGGCCGTGTCACCCAGGGGCCAGGGTGGGTGGGGGTGTCCGTCCTTCCAGAACATGGGGAAGGCAGCGGGGACGAGGCGGGAACGCAGGGGAGCAAGGGGAAGGGGCGCCCCCACCCTCGGCCGCGCCCCCTCCGCACACCCCAACGCGTCCCCGCAGGGACCCGAGGCCCTGTGATCGCTATGTGCCCGGCCGGGGGTCCACGGCTAGGGTCCGCGGGTGAGGAGGCTGCGGGCAGGGTCCGCAGGGACACGGCCGTGACGTCGCCAGGTGCTTGCGAAGGCTCCCCGCGGGGGGTCGGCAGGGCCACGGCGGGGCGGGCGGGGACCCTCCGCTCGGCTGTCCCCCCCCCAGCGGGGCCGCCCCCGCGCCCGCCCCTCCCCCTCCCCCGTTGCGCAGCGTCGCCGTCGGGAAGTTTGCGCGCGGCTGGCGCGGACGCGGGCTCGGAGCCGGCGTCGACCGGACCGGCAGCGCCGCGGAGACGCGGCCCGACGCGGTTCCGCCCGGAGGACGGCGGGAGCCGAGCCGAGCGCGGAGCGGCGCTGCGCGGTGAGCACCTGGCGGCGGACGGAGGGGACGCTCCGGAGCCGACCGGGCCGGCAGACGGCGGGGCAGGCGCGGCAGGGGCCGGCGAGACGGGGAGAGGGGAACTGGCAGGGGCCCGGCGCTGCGCTGACGGGCTGGGGGCCGCGTGTTGCGGTCCTCACCCCGTCGGAGCCTCGGTTCCCAACCCTGCGATGTGCCCTCCTGGCTCGGACGGTCGCGCGGTCCTGCACGTCGGGCACACTCGGGGGGCTCAGCCCCTCCCCCATCCTCGCATCCCCCGGGAGCGCGGCCTCGGCGGCGGGTGTCGGTGGCCGCCAGGCGCTGTCCTGCCGCCACAGTCCGCGCGCGACTCGCTCCTCCCTCCCGCCGACCCCTCCCCATGGGCGCGCAGGCAGCGGCGGGTGCGCCTGGAGGCGCCCGCTCCCCGTTCCGACCGGCCCCTGCGGCCCGGGGCCCCCAGTAGTACCCGAGTTTGCTCAGGCTGGGATGAGGGGTGTCTGCACCCCGCCTGGCCGGCTCTTTTTCCGCAGCCCACACTTGTGACTTTGACCCGCAGCGAGCGCTGGTCACTGCCCTGCCCTGCTCTGGCCTCTCCCGCGCCCCCACCCTTGGCAGCGAGGGTTTATGCCCCGACCCCAACCGACTGACCCCTGACCTTTCGGCGCCCGCATCCTCCGAGGACCGGCTGGCTGGGCTGTTTTTCCTTCCTCCTGTGTTGGGGGCATGAGGGTTGGGGGTCAGAGCGCACCCTGGCCCGCATCCCAGGCCTGCCCCGCCCCCATGGGGGGAGGACGCAGGAATCAGGCTTTGTCAACAGCCTGTGGCCACGATCCGCTCCGGGGCCCTGACCTTCTGCTGTCTTCTCTAGTTTCACATAAACAGCCCCCCTCCCACCTCATAACCCTCAGGGGCTCCCCAAAGCGTCTGGGAGGCCCCTTCCCCACTCACTTGGATCTGGGGTGAGCTTGAGGAGCTTCACTGCTGCCTGCCTTGGCCAATAGTTAATCCACCTGTCCTGGGGGCCCCTGACCAGCTCCAGGTCTGTGGGGTCCCTCAGTCACCCCCAGGGGAAATTGGGGGGACATGGCCCAGCCTCAAGCACCTGAGTCATGGGTTCTGCCAGGGCTGGCATGGGAGCCAGCTCAGCAAGCGACCCTGCTGTGACAGGTGGCCCCAAGCCCCGGTGGCTGGTATGGTCCGTGTGGCTGGGCGCTGGCTCTGGGCAGAGAATAGAGAGAGAGGTGTGTGGTAGGGGACCTTGTGGAGCCCCAGTCCTTGGGGGCCCACAAGGGAGCTCCGACACCTGGTCCCTGAAGCTGTGGCGGGGGAGGGTGATAAGGCGGAAGGAGGCCAGGCCTGGTGCTGTGGCCAGCGGATTGGGAGTGGCACCTACACATCCGCTGCCTCCCATCCCAGGGTTCATCACCCACTCAACACATAAACCTGTCCTGGGCCGAGGGGCTGCCTCTGGGGGACAGTGTCCCCCCGTGGGGGGGCTGGACATGGTGAACAGATCAATCACTTTTTCCCTTAGGGTGGCAAAGTCTCTCCCCCGTGAGTGGGTTCAGTCCTCAGTGACAGGGCCTCGGGGATCCCTGCTGGGAAGCTCAGTTATTTGCCCCTGGTCCCGGGACCAGAACTGGGGCTCCACCATGTGTGCCCTCTTCTGTGGGTGCTCCGGGCAGGGACCCCAGAACCTCCACCTTGCACACAGTTAGAAATCAGCAGCCCCAGACCTACCCCTGTTCAGAGAAGTGTCTAGAAATCTCCTTGCGCACACTCACCTACTGCACACAAGGGACAGAGGGCTCCCTGTTCCCTCCATGCCCAGAGACCCCGTGGAGAGCCACCCCCATGACCCCAAGGGACCCGGGATGAGAGGTGCCCTGGCTGTGCCCGCCTGTGGACGCTGGGCTGTGTGGAAGCTTCCAGCTGCCCTGCTGGAGGGCAAGGACAATCCCCCTCCCTCCTCACTTCTGTGCCCTGGCTGCCACCAAGGAGGGGCCCAGGGCAGCCCAGCCTCCCTTCCTGCTGTCTCTGGGCCCCACTTTTCTCCAGGGTCCCCAGAATGACGGGGTCTCCAGCTGCAAGGCAGGCCCCCCTGGTGCGTGTGTCCACCTATCTCTTCTCCTAATGGCCCTGGGCCCAGCGAGGCCAGCATCAAAGGCTCCCATCCCCGAGAGAGATGTCGAGCTAGCTCGAGCACGCATGCCCCCAGCCCTGGCTGCAGGTCCCGAGCAGGGGACGCTTATCGGCCAGTGCCCTTGCTCCCCATGTCCCTGCCTGCATCTGCACTGTCCACCCTGCTCTGGCCACCCTTGTGCCACCCCCCTCTCCTGAACCCCTGAGCGTGTCCACTCGCTGCCCCTCCTCCTCCAGGGCCTCTCAGGGGGTGCAGCAGCCCCTCTGGGTGGGGGCTGGGCACTGCTGCTCCTCCCGGAGCCCAGCCCCTGGCCTGAGCCTTGAGGACAGCGCAGCAGATAGGGCTGTTTGATCAGAATTAGGAAAGATAAGGCCCCTTGGGTGACCCTAAGGCTGGGGACACCTAAACTGCCCCTTCTCCCCCACCTGCCTGCTGCCTTCTCCACTGGAGAGAAAGCCCCCTCTGTGGGTCCCTTACCTGGCTCTAAGCCTGATGGCTCCTCCCCTGGTGCAGGGGCTGGGGACCGGCGGCTGACCAGGTGCCTGCCTGGTCACTCAGCTGTCCCTGCATGGTGCATCTCAGGCCCGTCGGGTGGGTGGAAGTTCAGTGCAGTCAGCCTCAGCCTGCACACCTCCTGCCCCTTCCCGCCTCCTCTGTCCTGGGTTCTCCCCGGCGCGGCCTTCCGTCCATGCAGCTCTCGGTCTGTCCAGCCATCTGGCCACACTTCTTGTCCTGTTCAAGAGTGCCCAGAAGAAGGGCCTGTCACAGCTCTGGGGGCTCCTGGGGTCACTCCGAGCACCTGTAAACCCACCCCAAGGGAAGCCCCTCCTACTTCCCCATGGGGCTCTGTTGGAGCAAAAGACTGTCAGCAACAAAGGGCTGACTCGGGGGACTGCGGCCCCCAAATTCCCACCTCAGATGCTGGCTCTGGCCTGGGACAGGTGTGACCCGGGCAGCCAGCAGCGCCAATCTGAATGGAGCATGCTGCCAGCCAGCCTGCTGTGCCCTTGGGACCAGGACACTGCATCTGAGCCTTGCACGGGGCCCCTGGGTGCACCCCGACGCCCCAGTGCTGTGAGGTGGCATGTGTGTGGCAGACCATCCTGAGCATGTGCCCCACACACCTGGCCCCTGGCACAGCTGCGAACTGGCCTGGCCAGCTCAGTCACCGTGGCCCTGGGGGCAAAGTCACGGACGGCCCGGGCACCACCACCCTCGCACGTGCTTGCCGGCCGGGCCACCCTGGCAAGGCAGCTTCCCCGGGGCTGAGAGTAGATTGGGGGACTGGGCCCCCTCCGAGAGCTGTGGGTGTGTGACCAGGCAGGAGGGTGGCTGCCACCAGCACAGAGGAGAGGGGCCACCAGACAGACAGCCCCAGGCGGCAGAAAAGCCAGTTCCCCCCAAGACATGCAGCCCCCATGCCCCTGGACAAGACCTCCCAGCACGCGGAGGCTGCCCTGCCGGCAGAGAGCGACCACTCCCTGTCTCCTGCCCTCAGCTCCCGCTTCATCAGGACTCCGAGGCTCAGGGGAGGGTCTAGGGCAGCAGGACACCTGCTGGCCAGGCCTCCCCAGACTCTGCCACTCTGCCACCCAGCAGCCCGTGGAGCAGCGCATACGCCCTCGAGGACCCTGTTGCCACAGATGTGCAGCCCCTGCCAGATGTGGGAGGCAGCCACCTGGAGGCATGCCCCCTGCCCGGCCACACCGCTCCCACCTGCTGCTGCTGCTGCTCCTGGCCTGCGCGGTGAGTGTCCCACACCACCTGCCCCGGGCGGGCCCTGTGTGGACGGCCTGCACTGACCTGCACTGTCCTGGCTGTCTGTCTTCCACCTGCCCCAGCCGCAGACCCCCTCCGCTCAGGTGATGGACTTCCTGTTTGAGAAGTGGAAGCTCTACAGTGACCAGTGTCACCACAACCTGAGCCTGCTGCCACCCCCCACCGGTGAGCCCCCACCAGGGCCTTCCAGCCTCCTGGCCTTGAGCTCCCTCCACAGGAGGGCTCTCTCCTCCAAGCAGCCCTGCAGGGGGGTTGTCACCCCTCAGGTCCCACTCCCCTTCGCAGGTGAGGTCACTGAGCACAGAGAGGCCAGAGACTGGCACAGCCAGGAAGTGACAGGAATGGTAGGGCTGCCCGCACCTGGGGACACCATCTCTGCCCCCACGGAGCCCCAAGTGGGCAGGCAGTGTGTGGCAGAGGTGGGACCCAGCGGCTGGAAGTGCACAGGCTGGGGAGGGCTCAGGCAGGGCCTGCGTGTTGTGATCTGGACACTCAGGTGCAGCAGGACCCCCCGGGAGGCCACCGTTCCCTGGACAAGGCAGGTGGCCTGGGCTGGAGAGAAGGGAGCCGGGTCTGGGAGCCACAGGGTTGGCACCAGACCAGGAAAGCATGCTGATGGAATTGGGGTTCAGCACCCAGAGAGGAAGTGCTGCAAGAAGGAGACCCCGGCATGGGTTTGGGACACGTTTGAGAGAGGGGGTCTCCCTGGGAAGGTGCCCTGGGTGGAGCTCAGGGCCAAGCTGGGCTGGAGGTGGGGGAGGGCACACTTGGTCTGGGGAGGCGGATGGCCAGGGGCACCTGCTCCCAGGCCCAGGTGGGGAGGGAGTGGCCCTGGGCTGCCTGCTGGGAGAGGAGGTGGCAACACTCGGGCTTCCAGAAGGAGGGTTCTTGCCAGGCCAGGCCCTACTAAGGGAGCCTGTTCCCCCCACCCCCGGGCCCCCGGCCCTGCCTTTGCAGAGCTGGTCTGTAACAGAACTTTTGACAAGTATTCCTGCTGGCCTGACACCCCCCCCAATACCACAGCCAACATCTCCTGCCCCTGGTACCTGCCTTGGCACCACAAAGGTAACCACAGGGCATGGGGTGGCCAAGGGGCCGGGCCTGGGGTGGGGGCTGACCGGAGCCTGCCTTCGCGCCCCAGTGCAGCACCGCCTCGTGTTCAAGAGGTGTGGGCCTGACGGGCAGTGGGTGCGCGGGCCCCGGGGACAGCAGTGGCGCGATGCCTCCCAGTGCCAGCTGGACGACGAGGAGCTCGAGATCCAGGTCAGCCTGCGGCGGGATCGGCAGGGCTGTGTGGGTGCGGGAGGCGGCCCCCCACTACCCTGACCGGCCACTGATCTGCAGAAGGAGGTGGCCAAGATGTACAGCAGCTTCCAGGAGATGTACACGGTGGGCTACAGCCTGTCCCTGGGGGCCCTGGTCCTCGCCCTGGCCATCCTGCTGGGCCTCAGGTAGGTGCCCGCCAGTGCCTGGGCGGCCACGGGGGCAGGGAGGAAGGCAGCGGGCGCTGACTCGCCGTCCCCGCAGCAAGCTGCATTGCACCCGAAACTACATCCACGCAAACCTGTTCGCGTCCTTCGTGCTGAAGGCCAGCTCCGTGCTGGTCATCGATCAGCTGCTCAAGACCCGCTACAGCCAGAAGATCGGCGACGACCTCAGTGTGAGCATCTGGCTCAGTGACGGGGTGAGCGTCCCGCCCTGCCCCAGCCCTGGTGGGCAGGTGGCGGTGTGACCCTGCTGACGCTGTACCTGCGCCAGGCGGTGGCCGGCTGCCGTGTGGCCGCGGTGTTCATGCAGTACGGTGTGGTGGCCAACTACTGCTGGCTGCTGGTGGAGGGTGTGTACCTGCACAGCCTGCTGGACCTCGCCACCTTCCCTGAGAGGAGCTTCTTCACCCTCTACCTGGGCATCGGCTGGGGTGAGTGCGCTGGCGCCGTGGGGGGCTGGCTGGCCAGGGCCTGGGGATCACAGCTGCCGCCCCCTGCAGGTGCCCCCATGCTGTTCGTCATCCCGTGGGTGGTGGTCAAGTGTCTGTTTGAGAACGTGCAGTGAGTACCCGCTTAACGGAGGGGAAGGACTCCGAGGCAGGTGGGGGCTCTGGCCTCAGGCAGTGGGGGGTGGCAGTCCTGGAGCCTAGGCGGGTCATTCGTGACCTCGTGCCTTCCTTTCCTGAGCACTGATTGGATCCTGGCAGAGCCACTGTGGGGCTGGGGCGGGAGGGGTGGGGGGCTGTGTGCCGCAGGATGCGAGCCCCCCGCCCCGCAGGTGCTGGACCCACAACGACAACATGGGCTTCTGGTGGATCCTGCGCTTCCCCGTCTTCCTGGCCGTCCTGGTGAGGAGATGAGGTGCCTGCCGGCCCCAGGGGAGGGGTCTGGCAGGTGGCATACCCAAGCCCCTCCTTCCTTGGTGGCCTTAGGCAGCCCGAGGGGACAGACAGCATCCTGCCTGGCCTGTGGGGACAGGAGGGAGGCCCCAGCACTCAGCAGCACACTGGCCAGGCTGCCCTTCCTTGGCTGGGTGCCCGCCAGCCCCAGGGCCCATCTAGCTGGAGGGACAGATGGGGTCATCCAGGGACAGAGCCGTCCCCTGGGGCTC
Organism: Lepilemur ruficaudatus; assembly: GCA_963574885.1. Lineage (NCBI taxonomy): Eukaryota > Metazoa > Chordata > Mammalia > Primates > Lepilemuridae > Lepilemur > Lepilemur ruficaudatus. Next base: position 17,442 of record CAUYRT010055799.1, read on the forward strand.
AAGGGCTGCCCCAACCCCGTGTCCTCCTCACACAGATCAATTTCTTCATCTTTGTCCGCATCATTCGTCTTCTCGTGGCCAAGCTGCGCTCCCGCCAGATGCACTACGCTGACTACAAGTTCCGGTGGGTGTGGGCGGTGGGGCTGGCGCACCTCGTCCAGGAGGCCCTGGAGGGCCAGAGGGGACTGGGGGGCCTACCAAGGCGCAAGTGGGCGGGCGGCTGTGGGTGGCTCAGGCCCCGCCCCTGCAGGCTGGCCAAGTCCACGCTGACACTCATCCCCCTGCTGGGGGTCCATGAGGTGGTCTTCGCCTTCGTGACCGACGAGCACGCCCAGGGCACCCTGCGCTCCGCCAAGCTGTTCTTCGACCTCTTCCTCAGCTCCTTCCAGGTGCCCACCTGCCCCGCCCCCGCCCCCGCCCCCTGCCCCAGGCCAGGGCTGCCACTGACCTGCTGTCTCCCTCCAGGGCCTGCTGGTGGCCGTCCTCTACTGCTTCCTCAACAAGGAGGTGGGTGGGGTCTGAGGCTGTCAGCGGTGGCCCTGGGGTCTGGGTCAGAGAGGGCACGAGGATACTTTGCCCACCTCCAGCTGGGGTTGAGCTCACGCCACCCTGTCCCTTCCACCTGCGTGCTTTGAGCACAGTTGCTATGACGTGGGGTGCGCACGTGAGGGGAGGAGTAGTTCCCGAATCCGCAGGCCTCGGCCCTCGTGGCCATGGGGGTGCCGCTGTGCCCAGTGAGGAGCCTGCTAGACCTGTGCCCCCAGGGCTGAGGGCTTGAGCGGCCTGGGAGGCCCATAGCGGGGCCTGGGGAGGGCGGGACGGCAGGCCCTGGGACTGGCCTGACCCGCTGCACACCCCCAGGTGCAGTCGGAGCTGCAGCAGCGCTGGCACCGTTGGCGCCTGGGCAAAGCGCTGCGCGGCGAGCAGCGGACCGGCAGCCACACGGCCGAGGCCAGGCCTGGCCTCCGACCTCCCGCCGAGAACCTGCAGCTCGTGAGGGGTGGCAGCAGCAATGGCGTTGGCCAGGGCCCCTCTGCGGAGACCCCCTTGGCCAGTGGCCTCCCTGGGTTGGCTGAGGGCCCCTTCTGAATCCCAGGCTGGGGCTGGACTCAGGCTCCCAGAGAGGACATCGCTGCACGGCCCAGAACTGGGCGCCCCGCCGAGGCTGGAGGGACCCCCCTGCCCACCTCTCCCGCCAGGGTGGCGGTCTGTGGGGTGGGGCTGCCCCTCCCCACACCTGCCTTGTCCCTGGGGACAGGGGTCTGGGGTGGGGGGAGCTGTGCCGTGAACTGCATGCCTGTGTCCCCGTGTGTGTGGAACTGTGCTGGCGTGTCCTGTTCGTGTGGAAATTTGTGCCCTCCAACAATAAAGAGCTGAGTAGTGGCCCTGTGCGCATCCCAGAGAGCAGGCTGGAGATGCCCTGGAGTGGTGGTGACCAGGCCAGCTGTAGGTGGTGGCACTAGTGCTGGCCCAGCCCTGGAGGGATTGCCTGCTTCCCAGGTAGCTGGTGCTGGAACCCCTGAGGGGTCCCCAGATGGCCAGCAGTGCCTGTACCCCCCGAGCAGGTTCTGGCCTCTGTCCCATCCTGGTTCAGGTGGGTGGCCCCGCGAGCTTTGGCCCCCACCCCCCAGAGGGTCACCATTCACCAGCAGAAAGACATGAAGGGGACACCGTGTCTAAGGGGGGCCACAGGCATCACAGACCTCCTGTCAACTCCTATGAACACCAGATGTACCAGAGGGCGTCTTCTAGAAACCTCTCTCCCTGGAAGCAGCCAGAATAATGATGCTCTTCCCGGGAGCCCCTGGCCTCCACTTCATCCCAGCTCCAGCCACTCGGACAGTTTGCAGGCCACAAAGCAGGGTGAAGCAGTGAGAAATGGACCCTGAAACTGCCACGAGTCTAGAGGAAAGCAGCAGCACAGCCCCCGCACGTAGCAGAGGCCCCTGCCCAGTCCGTCGTGTGCCGGGTACACCCTGCTTGCCAGGCGGTGGGGGGGGGGCGCGACGCTGGCCAGCAGAGAGATGCCTCCTGAGTGTTGGACCCAGGAAGAGCCAGAGGGTGCTTTGGGGTGGGGGCCCCAATTGTCTGGGGCACAGCATGTCTGACGCAGGCGCTACTGTCCTGGGTTTAGACACACTTCCAAGGACCAGGAGCTAAGGTGGCTGCCCCTCCAGGTGGTCCCTGCAGCACATGCTGTGACACCTGGTAAGGGTGCATAGGGTGAGGAAGGAGCCAGCCAGGTGTCCCCACTCCAAGAAGCTGGGGAGAGATGACCACTGGGCCCTGGGGAGGGGGTGCTCACAGCCTCCCAGGCCATGTGGGTGGGAGCCGCTCAGGCAGAGCCAGGCTAATTGGAGCAAATTAAAGACACGAGGCCTCTCGGGAAAGGTAAATAGAATTACTCACCAGGTGCTGGGGCTCTCCTGGGGGGCCCCCCACCCTGCCCCCCGCAGGGCCTGTGCGCAGCAGGGAGGAGAGCGAGAGGGACAGGCAGGAGGCCGGGTGAGGCGAGGCTGGGCCAGCTGCACCTGCCCGAGGCCCCGGGCCCCTGACCTTGAGGCTTTGGGTCAACTTGCGTCCCAGGCCTCAGCGGCTGACTCTCTTAAGCCCTGGCCCTGGATGCTCAGACCAGGTGCCCATGTGGGCACAGCTGCTCTGAGTTAGCACAGGAGGGTGTTAAGTTCTCCTTCACGCCAGCTGAGCTCAGGGTTTGTGACTGCCTTGGGGGGTATGCCACTCACCTGGGGCCTCCTGACCGCCCTCCCCATCCGGAGTCCCTCTGCCCTTGTCCTCCTCCACCCTGGGAACTGGAGCGGGCTGGTGCAGCCAGGGCGAAGTCAGGGCCTGGCAGGGGCTGGACTCCCCCAGCCAATAGCACTGGCCCTGACCAGGCCTCTAGGCGGGAGGAGGAGCCACTTTCTGACGCAGCCCACATGGCATCACTCCCCAGCTCTCGGGCCCTCTGCCCCTTCCCCATGGTGACAGCCCTCCCACCTCTGGCTCAGGCCTGCACTGCAGTCCCCCTCCCCCAGAGGAACTGTGGGTACCCCTCAGGAGAGTGTGTGCACGCGTGTGTGCTCTGAGGGAGGGTGACCGGGTGTGCGACTCTGGAAGGGGGGAAACGCACACACGTGTGTTGGATGGGGGAGGTGTGCGGACATCCGGCGTCCCAGAGGGATGTTTGCAAGGGGGTTGTGCTTGTGTGCGTGGCTAGGAGCAAGATGACTTCCGTGTGACCCCTGGACACACATACTACTAAAATGAGGGTGGAGACAAAGAAAAAGTCAGACATAAAGTACAGTATCAGGGGTCAAACTCAGGAGAGTCAGGGTGGGCCACTGGGGTGGGGGGTCCAGCCAGGCAGAAGGCTTGGGAGAGGCCCCTGGAGGGGATGAAAGTGAACACACTGGAGATTTGAATGACCTGATGGGGAGGTCAGGACTTAATTAGTAATTGGTGCACAGAAAACTAATCGAATGGAGAAAAAAGAAGGCAATTAGTAACTCCATGGAAAACAAAAAGCGGGACAGAAAAAACAATCACATGGTTCAGTTCTGAATACAAACACAGACATGACATAAACTCAACAATGATGTAACCAAAGTCACAGGAGAAAAAAGCACTAGAACCATCTAGGGGGACGGTGGCAGGCGTCTACTGGGGGTGGGGGAGAGAACAAGATGGGAAAATCACGAAGTAACAACTCACAGGTTATTTAGAAATAAACAAATCAAATCACAGCATCAGCTGGGTAGTTGAAAGTGGTTGTCTCTCAGCAAGGGGGACGGGAAAAGGCCGGGGCTAGGGCTATAGGTCCGCTCTGAGCTGGCTCAGCCTCCTCCTGGACACCGTGGCCACCTGGGCTGAGGGTGCCCCCCTTGCCACTCTCACTGCCTCCTCCTCTCTCTAGCTGCTGTGCCCAGGGACCAGGCCCCACCCTCCTCCCTGCTTTATCAATCTTTAAAAACATTCAATATTTAGATAACTCCTAATTTATATCCCCAGCCCCTGTGGCCCTCCCAAACCCACACCTTATTTAGAGATAGGGTCTTGCTCTATTGCCCAGGCTGGAGTGCAGTGGCTCATCAGAGCCTCCCGCAGCCTCCCAAGTAGCTGGGACTACAGGTGTGAACCACCACACCCGGCTCCCCGCTCCCCACGTACATCTGGACGCCCAACAGTGTCCAGTTCCACACCCCCACTTGCAGCTTCTCTCCTGCCCCAACTCCTTTCTCCCACTGTGCACTGCGGAGCCTCCTCCTGGGCCTCCGCTTCTGTCTGGGGCCCTGCAGCCCATTCTCCACGCCACAGCCAGGTCCCTGGACAGCCAAGGTCTCCTATGACTCTGATCAAGCCTCCACATCTCAGCTCAGTTTACAGAAATACAGGGGACGGAGGAGACTGTTAACACCACAGGGACATAACCAGGCACACGCAGAATGTGCGTTACTCCATCCAAGTGCCCCTGGGGTCTTTGATTCGTAAATACAAGGAAAGGAGGGGACTGAAAAGAGAGACCTAGGGGATACATTCACTTTGCCTTCCCATTCCAAGTCAATGACCCATCCGGAATATAATTATTTTAGAGGTTAAGGGAATTTGAACTGGGTATGTTGGATATTAGGAAATTATTATTCATGCTCAATAAGCATGCACTGGCTGGACGCGGTGGCTCATGCCTGTAATCTGGGAGGCCAAGGCGGAAGGATCGCTTGAGGCCAGGAGTTCAAGACCAGCCTGAGCAAAAGCGAGACCCCATCTCTACTAAAAATAGAAAAATTAGCCAGGCATCGTGGTCTACATGTCTGCAGTCCCAGCCACCCGGGAGGCTGAGGCAGGAGGATCACTGGAGACCAGGAGTTTGAGGTTGCTGTGAGCTACGCTGACTCTGCATTCTACCCGGGATGACGGAGAGACACTGTCAGTCTCAAAAAAAACTCCCCAAAACAACAACAAAAACAAACCATGAACGTGATCAATGAGTATTAAGTTACAATTCTGACAAAAATAAAAGCCTAAAAATCCCTTGAAATAGGTCACTGTTCTCTTACTTGTAAGTCAGGGTAGTAAAACTTGCCCCACAGAATTGCCAACATTGAACGAAATGCAAATAGGAGCAGCGTGTGGGCGGGTGATGCGGCAAAGGGAGGGCACCCGCCTTCCGGCCCCCCCTGAGGAAGGGGAGGGAGTGTCTCGGTGAGCAGCCAGCCCAGCAGCCCCCAGGGCTGGGCGAGGGGTCCCCTGGGTTGGTGGGTTGGCACCCACCCTGCACCTGCCCCTACTTTGTGACTACACCCAGTCCAACTTCAGGGCTGTGATTCCTGGGCCCCACAGGGTGTGCTCTGCCCCTCTGCCAGCCCTCTCCCCACTCTCAGCCCCTGAAGCCCCCCAACATCAAGGGGTTAGGGTTCCTGCCCTTTCCCAGCAGGTGGCCTGGCCAGGCCATCCCCCTCTCCTCGTGATCTTGGTAGAAAGACCCCCCCCCAAGTCCAGAGCCTACAGTGGACAAGGAGAGGAAGTGAAGAGCCCAGAGCAGCATCACAGACCCACCCAGGCCAGGGGTGGGTGGGACGGGCATGGGGCATGCCACCATACCCAGCTAATTTTTTCTTTTAGTAGAAACAGGGTTAACAGGGTTTTTTTCTTTTTTTTTTTTTGAGACAGAGTCTCACTCCATTGCCCGGGCTAGAGTGCCGTGGTGTCAGCCTAGCTCACTGCAGCCTCAAACTCCTAGGCTCAAGCGATCCTCCTGCCTCAGCCTCCCGAGTAGCTGGGACTACAGGCATGCGCCACCATGCCCGGCTAATTTTTGTATATATTTTTTAGATGGCCAATTAATTTCTTTCTGTTTATAGTAGAGACGGGGTCTCGCTCTTGCTCAGGCTGGTTTTGAACTCCTGACCTTGAGCGATCTTCCTGCCTCAGCCTCCCGAGTAGCTGGGACTACAGGCATTCGCCACCGTGCCCGGCTAGTTTTTCTCTATTTTTAGTTGTTTGGCTAATTTCCTTTTTTTTTTTAATTTTTATTTTCTTTTTTTTTATTTCATCATATCATGGGGGTACAAATGTTAAGGTTACATATATTGCCCTTGCCCCCCTCCCCGCTCGAATCAGAGCTTCAAGCGTGACCATCCCCCACACGGTGCGCATGCACTCATTATGTCTGTGTATGCCCTTCCCCTCCTCCCCCCTCCTGTCTGCTCAACACCCAATAAATGTTGTTCTTATATATCCACTTAGGTGTTGACCAGTGAAACCAATTTGCTGGTGAGTACATGTGGTGCTTGTTTACCCATTCTTGGGATATTTCACTTAGAATGGATTTTGGCTAATTTCTTTCTAATTTTACTAGAGACAGTCTCACTCTTGCTCAGGCTGGTCTCGAACTCCTGACCTCAAGCAATCCTCTTGCCTCAGCTTCCCAGAGCACTAGGATTATGGCGTGAGCCACCAAATGGGCCACAAGTCCCTCTCTTAACATAGCAAACTTCCCTTAGGCATCTCCAGGTGTGCCTCCTGGCAGTCCCAGCAGCCCTGTAAAGGACACGCCTTTGGACCACCATGGCCCACACCCTCACTTTACAGATGGGGAAACTGAGTCAGACTGGCAGTGTGACGTGCCCCAGGGCTCACAGCAAGGCCATGACCATAGCCACCAGACTGCTGAATCCATGCACCCACCTGAGGACTCGGGTGGTTCTGGTTCATTTGCGACTGAGCACTGTGTCAAGAGTGCCGTGAGGTGCCTAAGTGGCAGCAGGTACTAAGACTGGGCAACAGCCCGGGATGTGGGCAGCAACTGCCACTTGAACAAACAGGTGAGACACAGCAACGGGCTCAGTCACAGGTGCAGCAGACTGGCTAGGCCTGAGCCCCCTCCCTGCGTCCTCGGGTCTGGGAAGGTACCGTGCACAGGTGGTCCCACCTTGCAGGACCTCTGCTGGCCCTGGCAGCCACCACTGGGCAGAAGGCCACAGGGCAGAGCTTGCTGCACCTCCTCTATCCCTCCGCCCCTTAGTGTTGTCCCTGGTGGTCTGGGAGGCAAGGACGTGTGCCAGAGCTGTGAGCCTAGTGCCCGCTCACCTGTGGTCACCCTTGAGCTGCAGCCACCCTTGAGCTGTACCTCACTGTGCCTTGCCCACCAGCTCCAGACAGTGAGGGCAGCTTGGGTGACCCCACCTGATGAGCATGCAAACCCCCTGCAAAGGGCCACGTGTCCACAGGGGCTGGCTCGGGGCCAGGCAGCAGCGAGTGCCCGCTGCTATTTCATCACAGTGACAGTCCTTCCTGTTCCAAGGCAGCATCTCCTGCCCCAACCCACCCGCCAGGAGGCGCCTGTGCGGCCATGTGAGCCCTGGAATACTCTTCTGGGAAAGGGAGTTCCTGGAACAAATTCCAGTCAGGCCTGCTGGGGCTGCTTCCAGGTTTGAAGGTCAAATATAACTGGGTCTCTCCTCGGGCAGCAGCCACCCCTTCATCTGGACGGCAGAGGACGGACTGTCTGGAGGGTCCACAGTCAGTGCCCTACAGGGGGGTTCAGGGTGGCAGTGAAGTGCCTACTGCCTCTAGGGCCCCCACCCCACAGAGGGAAGGGTCACACGGGGAGCCCTGCACCGGGACAAGGGCAGTGATTGTGCACAGTAGCCTCAGCCTCTCCCGTCCAGGACGCCCTCCGTCCCACCATCACCCTAGCCCCAGGAGGCCCAAGGGCTCAGGCTGAGAATCCTGGGCTTGAGGAGCCTTAGCCACGACCTGGGATCTACAGCCGTGTCGGGGAGTTGGGGCATGTGTGGGCTTAGGGGCAGGGGCAAGAGAGACTGCCATGAGGCCCATCCTGTGCCACCCGCCTTTATTCACAGACCCTCAGGCTCCAGAGCCACACAGGCGCTTGACTTTTGGAGGGCACAGAAACAAAAAGAGGCCCTGGTGACCCTCCCAGCATACCCCAGAGAGCCAGGACAGACTCGGCAGCACCACCACCTCAGGGCCAGCCTCAGTGTCCCTGCCCAAGGGGCCACAGGGCCAGATACCAGGAGGCCAGGCCTGGTGCTGGGGACCCCTCTGGGGCAGCAGTGTCCCAGGCCCTGAGAGCTGGCTCCACTCTGAAGCTGGTACAGGGAAGGTGCCAGGCTGGACAGGGCCAGGCCACAGGAGCAGCAGGGTCTGCAGAGGACCCAAGCTGGACCAGGGTTGGGGTGGGGTGGGGTGGGGGCTGGCCTTGTTCTAGGTCCTGGCCACCTCAAGGACAAAACCAGCCCAATGTCACCAGCCTGGGAGACAACAGAGGCACCCTCTTTTCCCTCCTGATCCTCTGGCCAGGGGAGGAGGCAAAGACGGGGCAGGGGCGGGGAGAGGTAGGGCTAGGGCCCTCCAGAGGGCAGGCAGCTCCAAAGATGCAGCCAGGCTGGGAGAAGGGCAGGGCTTGGCAGGTCCCCGATCCCCAGTGACAGAGGCAGCTTGAGACCCCCCAGAAAGGAAAGGAGGCGGCTTAGGGAGGAGGGGTGGCCCCAGCCATCAATCACGTGGTCCTGGGGTCCTGGGTCTGCCACCCACTGGGGCAAGTCCCCTCCCCCCCCCGAGGAGAGGCCCACGGGACAGGAGGTGACCAAGGTCAAGTGCACCCTGATCTTCCAGAGGCGGGGGAGGGGCCTGGGTGCTCTAAGACTTCTTGGCGTCCTGCGTGTTCCGGCGCTTCAGGTCGCTCAGGTCGATGGGTTTGAAGGCTGCCGGGGGACAGCGTGGTCAGCCATGGGCACAGGCCCCCATCCAGCCCCCACCTCTGGCCCTGGGACTGGGCTGTCTTGGGACAGGACAGTAGGAAGTGGCAGGGGATGGGAAAGGCGGCTGGCCTTCCTGCCCCCGGGGCAGCCCCACTCACTCTTCAGGCTGGGGTTAGGGACCTTCTCCACATACTCCTCCACCAGGCCCCGCTCGCTGCCCGACATCTGGCTCCGCAGGTCTCGCTCCACACCCTGCCAGGCTGAGGGCAAACAAGGGGCAGTGTGGTCAGAGCCCCCACTCTGGCTCTGTGTCTGGCAGAGTCCCAGTGGTCACTGTCCGAGCCAGGAGAGCGTCCGCCCTCAGTGCCTGGCTGCCCAGGCCGGTCCTCTGTCCCAGAACAAGGCAGGCACTCCTCCCCAGCGCCCAGCCTTGCCTGCCCACCCCAACAGGTCTGTCCCTCCTCTTCATGTGACCAGGGCCAAGGTCAGGGGACCTGGGGGCAGCGCTGCTCCTTGGGGTCTCCATCCCTGGCGCATACACAGGCCCAACCTCAGCCACCCACCTCCTGCTCCTGGCCCCTTCTGCTCGGCGTGTGCCGTGCTCACGGCTGGGTGCACCCTCTGTCTCTCTCACAGCCCCGTCTCTCCCCAGCAAACCTCCAGTGCTGGGACGGGCTCCAGATGTCGCCTCCCTCTCGGGGCTGCCCATGCCCACACCTCCTGCTGGGCTCCCCACCATCATCAGAACCAGGTGTCCCCACCAGGGCCCTCAGTCAGTCCAACCCGCCTGGGACCCCTAAGGCTGTAGGAGGCGTGATGGAGGCAAGAAAGGGGCTCCAGGAAGCTCCTCGGACTGACGGCAGGAGCCGAGCGTGGCGGGCACACCCACCTTCGTAAATGAAGCGCACATTCTCCTCGTGGGCCGGGGTGAAGATCTCACTGCTGCTGGGAGAGCGGGGACTGCTGTTCCTCTTGCCGTTGTAGACAACTCTGGAGACGGGGGAACTGGGGGGAGCCAGCATGTGACGACAGGGCCAGGGGTGCTCGGCAGGGTGGGGGCCCACACCCCGCTCCCACGCAGAGGCCACCCCACCTGCCTGAGACCCACCTGGTCATCGCTGGGGCACTGGTCCTAGCACTCCGCTGCCAGGTCCCCTCTGCTTCTGAAATGGAAGCCCCAGAACACAGGAATGGGACCAAGCCACCCTCTGCAGCAGAAGGGAGGGCCCCGGGAGCACAGCTGCATCCTCCCCATAAGTTGTGAAAAAACCACGTGATTCTGCTTTCTGGGGACCTCCCACAGGCAGGGTCCAGACATAGTCGGTCAGGGAACTCCAAGCAACCCCACGCAGGCTAAGGATGGCACCAGGGCAGCCAGGTGAGGGCCAGGGCACAGGAAGTGGGGTCAGCCAGCTGACACAGGTGGCCTGAGCACCATGAGCTCGGCCTGTGTCCCCAGCCACAGCACCTGGACCAGCACCGCCCTGGAGCCCCTTCCACACACTGTCAGCCGGCAGCTCTGTCTACAGTCCTGTGTTCAGAGTTGCAGCTGTCTCTTGAGGGCCAGGGGTCCCCAGTGAGCCTAGCGCTGTCCTCCCCGGCTGCAGGGCTGGGCTTGTTTCTGCTGAGCTGCACTTTCCTTCCTATGAGACAGGATGAGCTTCCCCACGGTCATGCATGCTCCCCAGCAGACCCCAGACCCCAGGCCCAGCCCCCTGGTCCCCTGCACTGGGGCTCCTCAGGCTGGGACGTGAGCCCAAGTCAGTGCCCTGGAGATAAAAGCAAAGCAGGGTGGCGGGTGGGGCGGGGGGACCCTGACCCGTGGCCTGTTGACAGCACAGCGTGGGCAGGAAGTCTACTGTGAGGCTCAGACTCTCACACGGGCTAGGGTGCCCCCTCCAGCTGAGGACACACGACACCAAGGTGAGGAAGATGGCCTTACAGGGCTGGTCCACGGGGCAACCCCAGGTGCTGGGGGCAGAGGAGTGCAGCGGCTGTTAGTACAAGCACCTGTCCTGCCCATCCCTGGGGCCCAGGGGCTCCAGACAGCCCGAGCGCACAGCTGCAGCGCCTCACAAAGGGCCAGGGGTGTCAAGGCAGTCTGGGTTCTTCCTTCCTGGCCCATGCAGCATCATATAAGCGAGCCAGTGTCTAAACACCCACATGGTGAACACGAGCCATGAGCCAAGGGCAAGAACAACAAAACAGTGTAAGACCAGCTCCCAGCAGAGCACGTGGAACTCTGTGCCCCTCCCAGCCCAGGAACGACCCAGGCAGGGCCAGTGGCCTTGGCTCCCAGCCTGTGGCAGCATGGAGCTTGCTCACCAAGCGATCTCTCCTTTCCTGGACTCTGGGATCTCTCTGCACACAGTCCTCCTGCCGGGACACCAGCCTGGGACCCCAGAACACAGAGGAAAAGCCCTCTCTGGCCTGACGGCAACAGGGGACATGCTGACGGGGGCAGGATGCGGTCAGGAAGCCGCCACTATGCACTGAGGACAGAGATGCTCAGGGAAGGCAAAGCTCAGGTGACAGGCAGACTGGCTGGCTCCTGCCCACTCCTTCGGGGCACCTGCCTCCTCAGCCGCAGCTCCCAGTGGCTGCCTGGCTCTTACACACGCCACACCCTCAGGCTCAGGTCCCCTCTCAGGCTCAGCTCAGGTGCACTTCCACTCAGCTCCTACCTCTTCCCAAGTAACTATGCCTCCCAGGCTCCCTTCGCACACACCTGCTGTGCACACCTGCCGGCGGGGGCTCTCTGGGCGCCTGCTCCCCTCTGACTCCAGCCCCTCAGCCTGGCCCAGGCTGGCCCCAGGCAGCTGGCCTGCAGGGAACCGTGCCAGTGACCTGCACTCAGAGCCCCTGAGACACTCAGTCTTGACACTGGGGACCCTGTCCAAGCTGCTGCCACCTGCCCATCTTCCTAACCAGAGAAGGGGCTTGCTGAGGACGGCACTACAGCCGCTCTGGGAGACCGCACTTGTTCACAGGGCCAGGCGGCAGCGTGTCTCACAGGCACGTCCCTCTGTAACCCGCAGGCTGCGCGCCTCCCACGTGGGCGTCCTACCATGCCTACACCAGGCTCTTGCATCCTTGGGACTTGAAGGACAAAGGAAACATCTCAAAAAGGAGCCCCGTCTGCCTCCTCTTGCTAGGAGAGGACATGGGCCCCCAGGCCTGGCACCAACAGTCCTGTGGGCCTGACTCCAGACACAAGGAGCTCCTATGTCTCCTCCCCACTTATCCCTACGGCTGAGGTCCCCAGGGGCTCGTGCTAGCCCTGCCCTGCACCCACAAAAACAGACCAGAGACCCAGGCTTCTCCTAGCAGGCACCTGCTGCTGTCTGGCTCTGCGGCCCACTAGCCCATACCAACTCCTGGGCCCCAATTCTGACCCAGAAGGCCTTGTCCACTGAAAACACTCTCCTGGGTACATGCCCCCAAGAAGTGCCTGAGGACAGCTGGGGAATCGCACGTGTAATACCCAGAGAGAAGAAACAGGCCCTGAAGGTGACAGTGCATGTCAGGCCATTCCCACCACAGCAATGACAGCCACAAACTCAAAGGCGAATCGTACAACTGATGTTGAACACAAGAGGCAGGACCAGGAAGGATGCGGACAGGACCTGGGGAGCCACGCGGGCTGGGGGCAGCCTGCAAAAGGCTAGGCTGCAGGCAGAAGCAGAGCCAGGGCAGGACGGGGTGTTCCTGCTGGCTGTGCAGCAGGAAATGTGAGCAGATCACAGGTATGGGAAGCACAACACCCCATGAGGAGGGTCCCAGGACCACAGCAGGTGGGGCGTGGGCTGGGGAGAGGGCACAGGCCTGGAGAAGCGCCAAGGATGCCTAAAAAGAACTGCCAGCCCTCGGAGGGTCACCAAGCCCTGGAAGGCCACCTGAGGCTGCAGCCTCAGAGTCACAGGACACCAGTTTGCTCAGCACCCCAGGCAAAGGTGGGGCCACAGGGAGTGGCACCATGCTGAGTGAGCTGCTAGGGGCCCTGCTGCGGAGGTCGTCAGCGCCTATCCGGTGCGGCCACCACCAGGGCTGGAGCACAGAGGGTTGGGCAACGCCCCTCCCGTCTTCCTTCCCTTTCAGTCATGGTCATCGTCAGCGTGACCACTCCTCCCACAGCTCAGTCCATCGCCTCTAAGAGAATGTTTGCATGTTTTAGTATCTCTGAAACCGGGGCTGCATCTGGCAATCGATAACATGTCAAATTTTTTTTTTTTTGAGACAGAGTCTCACTCTGTTGCCCGGGCTAGAGTGAGTGCCGTGGCGTCAGCCTAGCTCACAGCAACCTAAAACTCCTGGGCTCAAGTGATCCTTCTGCCTCAGCCTCCCGAGTAGCTGGGACTACAGGCATGCGCCACCATGCCCGGCTAATTTTTTCTCTATATATTTAGTTGGCCAATTAATTTCTTTCTATTCTTAGTAGAGACGAGGTCTCGCTTTTGCTCAGGCTGGTCTCGAACTCCTGACCTTGAGCGATCCTCCCGCCTCGGCCTCCCAGAGTGCTAGGATTACAGGCGTGAGCCACCGTGCCCAGCCCATGTCAAATTTTGGGATTTTTTTTTTTTTTTGAGACAGACTCTCACTGTGTTGCCCAGGCTGTAGAGTGCCGTGGCATCAGCCTAGCTCACAGCAACCTCAAACTCCTGGGCTCAAGAAATCCTTCTGCCTCAGCCTCCCGAGTAGCTGGGACTACAGACATGCGCCACCATGCCCGGCTCATTTTTTTCTACATATATTTTTAGTTGGCCAATTAATTTCTTTCTATTTATAGTAGAGA
>CAUYRT010055802.1:0-12946 GCA_963574885.1 Lepilemur ruficaudatus
CAGGAGGTTTCTTTCTCTCAGAGACCATGGAAGCCAGATTATGGGGCTCATACCTGATTTCTTTCACTTTGTGATCATGGCCAACATACCTAACTTCTGTGCCTCAGTCTCCTAATTAGTAAAGGATTAATAAGAAGTCCGACCTTTAAACAGTTTGTGAGGATTAAATAAAATAGTCCACATGGATTATTTAGCTCTGGGCCTTGCTTATAGAATGTGCCTTTTTAAAAAGCTGGAAAAATTGAAGAGAACTGGAGGATTGAGGGACGTTGAGTGGTCTTAGCTGGGATTAGATCAGTGTGTTAACAAAAGTCACAAAGCATTATGGACATTCTTGCCTACCACCCCTCATCCCAATAGACACACAATAGATTACAAAATTTCTATCATTAATTCTGATACCCTGATAATACTGACAAGTGTAGATAAAAATGGCTTCTTATTATAATGACCCAAATTTGTGTTCTCCTTAACATTGGGTTTTAGAACTTTCTGTAAGAAAAAGGCTCTTGTTCAGGCCTTGCTTGGACCAGCTCTTTTTGTAAGAAGCAACCTGGAAAGAATGGTGAAACTTCCACTTTTTAGGAGGTTACTACTTTTGGACAGCCTATAAATATTGGCCTGGAATTTGGTGGAATGCTGTTTTTTGTTTCTCATAGGTGGCAGATTCTGTCATGGCTCTAAAATGTGTATTTTTGTGCCACATGAAGCGTGGCCCCAGCCGTTTGCCTGGCAGCTTCTAAGATCCTTCCTTAAGAGACAGCTGGCTTTCCTCCTTGCCCACTTCTTGGTCTCTTCTGGCATTTTTGCTTCCGGGAATGCATACACTTGGACTTCAAGGATGAGGGGCTGCCTGAAGGCCTGGGAGAATAGTAAACCGGAATAAGCCCGCATCCCTGGAGGCTCTAGGCATCCCCGAGGGCTACAGAGCCACTCTGACAGCTCTGGCTCATTCACCTCCGACTTCACTGACATGATAAAGAACAAACAGCTTTCTGTTTTAAGCCACTGTTATTTTTTGTGTTGTACTTGCCCTTGAACTTATTCCTAACTCAAGTTCTGGTATACCCAGATCTCTGTGACAAGGTGATTGATTCTTGAGCATTCTCTATAGGATTCACTTTCCCACATGCCCTTCTGCAGCCCTGTAGGGCAGCCTCAAATTCTTTTATTGTGTCCTGCTCAGCTCTAGCTATTCGAACCTCCGTGGGTGTTTTCCAGGTGCCTCACAGCCTGCCCTCAGCTTTCTTCTCCCTCCCTCTATGGCCAGCTTCAATAAGAGAAAAACTAGGAGTAAAGAGTGTCTCGGTTTTCCTTTCTAATGGAAAATTTCAAACATATACAAAAATAGAGGAAAGCATAATGAATCTTCATGTACCACCTATCACTCAGCTTCAGCAATATCAACAAATAGCCATCCCTCCAGATTCTTTAAGAGCAAATCTCATCCATCATATCATTTCATTCCTAAGTGCTCTGTAAATATCTCTAGGTGAAAAGTACTTAGGAAAATGTAATTATAATACCACTATCATAAATAAAAAATGAATGATTCCTTAATAGCATCAAATATCCAACTAATATTCACAATTCTCCTTTCTGATTCAGTGTTGAGGGTTTCACTTTAACTCCAGCTATTCTGAACTGGTCCATGGGGTGTTTGCTTACATTTGAGTCCCTGTGTTTTCTGTATCAAGGTTTCTAACCTCAAAATAGGCAGGTACTTTCTTTCCAGTTTTCTTTTAGTTGCTTAAGAAACTAACTAGGGCTCTCCTCACCTCCCATCCCACTCCAGTCCCTATGTCACCCTAAAGTCTGTCTGGGGCACCTGAGCATCCTGTTACAGTCACCGAGGTATAGCTTGTTTTAAGAGCACCAATGATCTTAAAATTCTAACTTTCAGATATGCATCCACCAGGGGTATTTTTCACATTCTGATACATGTTACTTAAGCAACATGTCAGTAACACAGCCTCTTCACTCTGTTCTGGAGTAGCACTGCCCGAAGATTGTCTCTATTTTCTTCATAAGTTTTGTCAGTGATGAGGGAGTAATTTCTGGGCTTAGTGGCCAGATGTGCTCTTCATTGGACCTATGGGCTTTCAATGCAGGCGGATCAGCTAGGAGCAGGCGTTCTCCCTCAAGGAAAAAAGACATCTCTTTTTAAGAAACTGCATAAAGTAACATTGGTTTGTAGATGACATTCCAAAATCAAGAGATGTGAAAATGAACTTATATTTTTTCCTAAGAGAATGATTTAAGTGTCAAAGATTAAGGGAGGCCATTGGAAAAATTGGAATATTCTTGCAAAAAGCACCCTGTTTATTGTCTTGTCACAAAAATTTTCCTTCCTTCCTTCCTTCCCTTCCTCCCTCCCTCTCTCCTTTCTTTCCTCCCTCCCTCCCTCCTTTCTTCCTTCTTTCTTTCTTTCTTTCTTTCTTTCTTTCTTTCTTTCTTTCTTTCTTTCTTTCTTTCTCTCTCTCTCTCTTTCTCTCTTTCTTTCTTTCTCTTTCTTCTCAAAGCAGTCTATCTTGTGGATCCAAAGTTAACCACAAATTAATACAATTGTGTTAGAAAAATTACTTGATTCGATCTTTGTTTAGTTGAAGTTTTGATCAGTTGCAATGATTATCTAACACTCGCTACATATAATGTAAAATTAAACTAATTTAGTCTTTAATTCCTTAAGATGACATTTCAAACAAAATTTTTACCATTTTTTTCTGTGAAAAAGTTCTTGGTCTTTAAAGTACACTTTATTTTTTTATATTTATAATCTTTCAGATGGCATATGCATATTTCAGGATTTTTATACTTTGCCTGATAATTTTTTTTTAACCAGATAATAAATTCACGGGGCCCAATCTTCAAAATGGCTCATAGTGAAACTGTCTCTTGACACTCTACATTTTCTCATTCTTCTCCAAAACAACTCCTCTTACCAATTGCTTGGGGATTCTTCTAGCAGTAGTCTATGTGTATATTTTGCCTAAAAGTTAATTTAGTACTGTATATACATTGTTTTGCACTTTGCTTTTTTCACTTGAGAATATTTAAGGAGATTGACTTTAAACAGTTTTTTCCCACGACTCAGATAATGAAGACTTCTTGTATTATGTTTAACAACTTAATCAATCTTGTGAAACCAATTCTTCATTAGATTTACAAGTGTAAATTTTCCTTTAAGTTTTTTTAGGAAGTCATTAGCTTCTCTCACTCCAAAATGCATGACATCATGACTGCCATCAAGGAACCATTAGAAGGTTCAATTACTACAAAATACCAGTAATAACTGATTGACTTTAGACCACAAATCTATCAAATAAGAAATAATTTTATTTTTCAAGCATGATTGTTGGGTAAAATAAAAATGATGTTTTGATAAGATCTTTAGAAAAGCTGAAATGTAAGATTTATTAAAGGACATTAACTGTGATCTCAGATGGTTCCCTGGAGACCTTAATAAGGGGTGGGAAAGTAAGCAGGAAGCTGATTTTAGTTTCTTAAAGAAAAAGATGCTTATACTCTGCTTTAATAGGCACAATTTAAGAATCCAAGTTGTGGCCAAATGAGGAAGTCTAGTGGCAGGCAGTGCTGGTGATCATGGGCTAGGCTAGTAAGAAAAAAACAAGATGAAAGTTTATCATAAAAACTGTTCATGTTTCAAAAACTTGGCCTGAATGAAGGGTCTATAAAAAAAGGCAGATGAAGAGGTAGCCCTTGGCTTACAAATAATTGCCTCAGGCCCAGATATTCCAGACAATCAGAGAAGTATTTTAAACTAATCCATAATGATAGATTTAAAGGTGTGTCTACTCATCCTTTGTGTCAGCAATAATTGGATGAAGTCAATGAACCAGAAGAATACAACCCTGGTCATTTTTTCTTCTGATTCAAATGGATCAGGGCCCTCCAAAGTTGCCTGTTACAATTAGTTCTGGAAAATCTTTACAGTTATTGATAAAACAATGTATTTATACGTACATTTTATTGTATGCAACTTACAATTTTGTCTTCCTCAGATACAACACTTAATGAGTCCAATGGTTAAATTTTTCAAGAGAAAAGCTAAATACAGATTTCAGAAATCACAAGCAAATTTTCTCAAACATCTGTTCTTCTCATTAAGACTTATTAAGTTCAAAATACGTTATGCCTTAATGTTACAAACTGATGAATAAATAAATCTCAGCAATGACTACCACATATTTTTTAAACAGATCAAATTTTGCTTCTCATAATCACCAAAGGTCCATTTGAGCTTTATTCTTTTTCTTTTCTTTTTTCTCTCCCTTCCCCTCCCCTGCCTCCTTCTTCTTTTGATAATGGTGGCATAGATGATGAACCAATGACACCTGACCTTCACAGACTATGGCAGAGTTTCAAAAATGAGGTGTTTCTTACTGTTCTAGTTATCTGATTATTTTTTAAATCCCTATATTCTGTCATTTTGGCACAATTTTGCTTCAAATGTGTCATGGAGTAGATGGGAGAACAGGAAGAGACGGGATTTCCCTATTCAGTGAGTTAGGCAGAAACCCAGAGATTAACATGAACTAATTCAGGGCTCAGGAAGGCAGTATTTCTCATCAAATGGGACAGTGACCTGCTGGAGGAAGTCTGAATATGTGTGATATGCTCCAGAGGTTCTGAGTGATGTGACCCTTAATGTTGTCACCACCACCTTCCTCTTTTTCCTCTCTAGTGACCTAAGGAGCGTCTACTGTAGGAAACTCTTTCCTATCTGATGACCCCAATTTCTTTATTCACATGTCCTGTGTCCTGGGTGTCTCGGCTTCACCTCTGGCTGCCATTGCTGGGAGGTAGAAGTGGGAGAGAAGCATGAGCTCTGGGGGTCTGTTGGGCCCCATTCACAGGAATGGGAAGGATGGCTAGTCCTCTAAGGATAGGTCCTGTCTACAGGCCAAATTTTCTGCTAGCTCTTACCCTCCTGTGATGGTTAATTTTAGATGTCAACTTGAAAGGATTAAGGGGTACCCAGGTAGCTGGTAAACCCTTATTCTAGCATGTATCTATGAGGGTGTGTCTGCATGTGAGCTGGGGACTGAGTGGGGAAGATCTTCCCTTGGTGTGAGCAGTCACTATTCAATAGTGGGGGCCTGGATAGAAGCAAAAGGCAGAGGAAACATGAATTCATGCTTTCTCTCCTGGACCTGGGATATCCTTTTCTCCTCTTCTTGTACAGCAGAGCTCCAGGTTCTCCAACTTTGGATTCTTGAACGTGTGTCAGCAGTCTCCCAGGTGCTCAGACCCTCAGCCTCTGACTGAGAGTCACACCGTTGGCTTCCCTGGTTCTGAGGCCTTCGGACTTGGACAGCTATGTTACTGGCTTCCCTGTTTTCCAGCTTGTAGATACCCTATCTTGGGGCTCCTCAGGCTCCATAATTGCTGAGCGTATTCCTCTAATGAAGCCCCTGTGTTGTATTTATATACCAGCATCTAGGAAAATTCCCACACAGTGGTAGTTTATCAGTCAGGGTTCTCCATAGGATATATATATAAATATATATATTTATTTTCTGCCAATAGCACTTTCTTTTGGATTTGAATTCAGATGTTATTCTCAATATTTCTGTCAAAGCCTTCCTTAAACATCTTCGCTTGGTTTCAGCCAAGTTGGTGTGCCCTGTTCCAAGGTTTTAATCCCATAGGTGAGAGTTGGAGTGGGGTGTTTTCTGTATCTACCCCTTTGTTCATGGTTAAATAGAAACTATTTGGGTACAGAACATCTCAGAGTTGATTGGTGGAAAAGGCAGATAGAAACTGGTGGGGAGATGGGGTGAGGAAGTGGGTGGTATGTGGAACAGCTTACCCCGGTGCTCCACTTAAACCAAGATGTGTTGAAACATTAACACAACTTTCCTAACATGCAAAGATCTATCCTTGCACTTTCATTCCATACTCCCTTGTGAATAAAAGGGAATGTTCTGGCACCTGGTATAATCTATGCCAGGCTTTGAGATAATGGGAAGAAATGGTTTCCCCAAACAAGCCAATGCAGTGGTATAAATTATTTAATAAAATGAACTATTAAAAAATAAAAAAAATAAAAAAATATACCTATACCAATTATATATATATTATATATATATAATAGTATATGTAATATACTATTATATACCTATTTTCCTAGATGCTGAATGAGGAAAATGAAGCTTTTAATGGTACTGATGGTTTCCTTGCTATGAAGTCAGTTCTTTTGCTTGGAGCCTATGTATCTGTTCTGCTCTGATCAGCAAGAGGAGAAAACACTGATACCCCATTGAGCACCTGCTCTTCTCTCTTGAAAGTAGTCTGAGGGTAAAAATTCTATCAATGTAGCAGGCTTTACAATGTTTTTAGGATGATGGGATATGCACTGCACATGATATAGCAAAATCCTGGATATTAGATGTTCAGGTTTTGTAAAAATCTCATAAGGATTCTAACTGACCATGATCCTAGATGTAACCCCCACCCACAGACATTCCTTTTGTGTCTGCCATATTTAATTTCAATGTACTGCTTACTAAAGTACAAAAAAAAAAAAAGCTGGTGAGGGTGTGGGGAGGTGGGAAACCTCGTGCACTGCTGGGGGTATGGGGACTGGTAGGATCACTTTGGAAAGCAATACATCAGTACTTAGTGGAATTGAGTAACTATTGTGTAGACTCTAAATACTATAGAAATTCTCATAAAAGTGCACCAGGAGGTATTCATATGAGGTTGTTTATCACAGCATTACTTGTGGTAGCAAAGAACTAGGGGATAATTAGGTTAAATGTAGACCATATAGCAATCCCTAGGAATGAAAAAAGTAGACATTTAGCCACATGGATAGATCTCTAAAATATAATTTTTGTAGTTTAGTACTATTTATGTAAATTAAATATACATAAACAGTAATGTTCATATTTTAAAGACATTCTCATACACATCTATATAAATAAAAATGTGAAGGTGAATTGAAGATATAAATATTAAATACTTTAGGTTGGAAACTATGATTAAGGAGAGAAACTGGACTGTATGGGATGAAGGGGACACATACAAAATAAAAGGAGGAACAAATGAAGATGTGTCCTGAATCAATGACATCATCAATCCCATTCTGCTCATCTGACATCCCTACTACAAACAAACATACAAACCCCTACGCTTCTCTTGAGAATCGGGAAGATTTTTTCACATGAGATCTGGTATAGTGGGAGCTAGGAGGTGGGCAGATGTGGGAAACGTCTTTTCATCAGTCAATGAAAGGTTATCGTTTTGCTCTCTGGTCTCTGCAAGCATTTGTATTAAGGCCTCTGCTCCACAGAGATGTTAGAATTTTGTTCCACATGGGGGTCTCAGGAGCAGGAGATCTCATAGGCATGGACCAATTTCCTAAGCCTCACAGGGTGAGTTAGTTTATCCTAACAGGCTTAATATCTTGTGTAATCTAAAAGCAGTGGGAACATTATTGAGTGGAGAGCATTGTAGAAAATCCAATGGATTTTCTAGCAAACTAAAAGATAAATTGAGAACAACTGTATCCCAAATTTGGAACATGATTTCAAGCCACCATGAAGGTGTTTTTTTGGATTAATTGCCACTTTCCTCCCATTAGGTCTACAAAGAGGCTACTGATTTATCATTGAGCTGATTCTGGAACTGGTCCTCTTTATTTTGTCATTTATTATTGCATTTGCTACACTGTTGAGTTGCCTGGGCTGAGAAACCCAAAGACAAAACAGCTCAGAAGATTTTACAGGCACTGAAATCAATATTCACCCCAGGCAGGATTCCCCTAGAAGGTCCCAATAGACTAAGGACAAATAATTTTAAATGAAGTCCATAAAGAAACTTTTATAAGAGTGTACTATCTTCCCCCATCATTAATAATTTAGTTAAGAGACCTATAAAGGGCACAGTTGAGACAAACCTCTTTTCCCCTTTGATTGTTCTACTGTCTGGGAATGATTGGACTTTCAGTCCCTGATTAAAGTTTTTAATTTGCCCCACTGAAAATATGCCAATGAATTTTGACTCCTGTAGACTCTTGTCAGAAAGAGGCAGCTTGTCCAATCATGACCTTCCTTGATTGCTAAAGATGTTCTATTTTATAATAGCTAATAACATGAGAGCATCTTCAACAATAAAGATCTTTTGGTATGAAGTAACAGAAATCAACTCAAACAGTGTAATTAAAAAAGATATTCTTTAGAAAGAAAAGGGTTTGTTTGTAACTTATAGATGAAATACATTCAGCTATACATTTGTAAGAGAAATATATAGTGGGCACAAAATATTAAGAAAGCTGCAATAAAAGCTCTTATTTAAGACAAAGAAAAAGTCAAAGGAAGCACAGGACCCTCCACATATTGGTCACCTACACAGAATATGTAGCATATTGCTTAGGGCAGTAATAGCAAGAACAGTGAAACTAATAGACCTCATCTTATTGAATTGCTTCTTCGTTAACTGGGACAGAGAGCCAAGAGGAATTTTGCTAGAGTGTGTTAATAGAATTTTCTGTGCTATGCTTGATAGTAGAGAAAAAGTCAACCAAAAATGGACCTGTATTTTTTTAGGTATAGATATGGATACCTTATGGACTTCTGCCATTTTAAGGGAACTATTTTTTTTATTTTAACCCATTTTGCTACCACCCAGTATATGCCACATCAATATAAACTGGAGATCAACATGATTTGCAATAGATATTCACCATATAACAACCTAGGTGAGTATTAGTTACTTCACATAAATAGCTGAAGAACTGAGTTTGAAAGTCTACTCTTATGTTGCTAAAATCACTTGCACAGCTTCTAATATAAGGCAGTTTATTGCTGGAGGTAGTGTGGAATGATATAAAATGCAGACCAGGATCCAGATTTTAGGACTTTGTATTATCTTTCCCCAAAATGAACCAGTTCAACTTTGAGGAGAGCTACTTCTTAACCTGGGGCAGGAAAATCAAGATAGGTCAGAAACATCATTATTGTTGAGGAGTTATGATACTTTCAGAAATTTCTGGCATAGTATTAAGAGAGGAAAAGAGGCCAGCCTTATAAAAATGAACAAAGGGTGACAAACAAAAGTGAACTATTATCACAAGGTGAAATAGGTTGACTTTATACAGGAGCCTTGGATCCACAATAATAATAGTAATAATGATGATGATAAAAAAATGTGACATGGAGTGTGCTAAAAGACTATGGAAAGGCAACTGTATTAAACACACAGATTTTCAGTTATCATTTCAAAAGAAATGATAATATAATGAATGAATGATATTACGAGCATTACGCTAAAATTGCTATTGAGAAAAACTTTTTTTCTATTTACTTAATAATGAATATCAATCATCTCAGTTGACCAGCTCTGGAGTTTGGCCCTCCCCAACTCTCCTTATGAAAGTTGTATGGAGTAACAGGCAACTTTGATCTCCTGATATTAAAGCCTCACTCTCATGTTGGTCATAACCTGACAGCTAGTAACTTCCCCTAATGATTCATTGACAAGTAAACCTGCTTTTGAGTAAACAAGCTCATGAAAACAACTGCTCTGCTCTGATACATAGCAGTAGAAAGACAAGGGTTACTATAAAAAGGGCAGAGCTCCTGTGGTCAAACAGGACTTTGCACCTGTCATATTTATCCTATCTTGTTACTCTCCTGAGGTTCATCTCTTCCCCTCCAGCTTTTCCCCAGAACCTTGCCAGTAGTGGGGAATGTGTGTGCATATGCATAAGAACATGTGTGTGTGTGTGTGTGTGTGTAGAAGTAGAGACAAATTGTGGTCGATATGGTGCCAGTCACATTCATCCTAAGGCTGAGAATTGCAGATTAAGAAATTATCCTGAGCCTCGTGTGATTCTGTCCTGCACAGCTCTTCTCTGGAGTAGTTGTTCCCACCTTCCCCCTTTTCTCCTTCCCCTTTTTCTCCCACCTAAGTGCATGCCACCAGCCCATGGAAGATTTGATGGACATAGACATGAGCCCCCAAGGCCCCGGAACCATCTTTTTGATTGTGAACTAAAGGCCTACAAAGATTATCACTTTAAGATGGATAATGATGAAAATGAGCACCAGGTATCTTTGAGAACGGTCAGTTTAGGTGCTGGTGCAAAGGATGAACTGCACATTGTTGAAGCAAAGGCAGTGAATTATGAAGGCAGTCCAGTTAAAGTAACATTGGATACTTTGAAAATGTCTGTATAGCCAATGGTTTCCTTGGTGGCTTTGAGATAACACCATCCATAGTTTTACAGTTGCAGTGTGGTTCAGGGCCTGTGCATATTAGTGGGCAGCACTTAGTAGCTGTGGAGGAAGATGCAGAGTCAGCAGATGAAGAAGGGGGAGATATAAAACTCTTACATATACCTGGAAAGTGATCTGTCCCTGGAGTAGACAGCAAGTTGCCACAGACAAAAGTAACACTTTCTGCTGCTGCTGATTTTGATGAGAAAACTGAAGAAAAAGCTCCAGTGAAGAAATCCATATGAGACATTGCAGCCAAAAATGTACAAAAATCAAACCAGAATGGAAAAGACTCAAAACCATCAACACCAAGATCGAAGGGTAAAGAAGCCTTCAAAAAACAGGAAAAACTCCTAAAACACCTAAAAACTTCACATCAAGGCAAAGATGCAAGCAAATATAGAAAAAGGTTCTTTTCCCAAAGTGGAAGCCAAGTTCATCAATTATGTGAGGAATTGCTTCTGGATGACTGAACAGGAGTCTATTCAAGATCTCTGGTAGTGGAGGAAGTCTCTTTAAGAAAATAGTTTAAATAGTTTGTTAAAAATCTCCATCTTACTGTGTTTCTGTAACAGTTGATATCTGGCTGTCCTTTTTGTAACGCAGAGTAAGAAATTTCCCTATTGTGTTTGATAAATGTTGTCCAGGTACCATTGCCAAGAATGTCTTGTCTAAAGATCCTGTTTAGGTTTTAAAGATGGAACTTCATCCACTCTTTGCTTGGTTTTAAGTATGTATGGGTATCATGACATGGAAATATAAAAATGTAAGGAAAACTGTGATTGCAAAGTTCAAAAAACTCCTCTCATTCTCATTAGACTAAAATCACTTGGTGCATAGAGAACTGGTCAAGTTTTAAAAAGCAAGAAGGAATTTTGCTCTTGAAATCCTGTGACTTTTTTTTCCTCCACTGACTCCACTGTCAATTAACTTCTGGAAGACTGTGGAATGACCAAATATTTTCATGAAATGAGACCAAAAAAGTGGCAGTAAAAGTGGCAGTATGGCTGAATAATATCCTAAAAGTCATCACTGGCAGGGGTTGTTCCTTTCAATTTTTTAAATTTTTTAAGGTGAATTTTCTTTTGAAAGTCTGCATGTATCAAAATTTTTCAAATAGGTGTGATATATGTGGATTAATTAGGCAATAAAGGTATAAGATGTTATTTTTTTTCTACTGACTGCTTCTGCTATGCTCTAACAAATCTTGTTATCAAACCTTGTCTTCCTGTGGGATCTTTGGCTTCCTTAATGGCATCTCAAGCCATTTATATAATTTTTCAAACAGTTCTAGTTATCAAAAGAGTTGATTTGAAATTTTAAGACTTAATTGTGTCTATTCCCTACCCCTTTTCCCATGAATCCCAGGAATATGGCAGCTTGGAACGGGGCACATCAGGATGTCTGTTCTCTCACCTGCCTCCTTTCCTGCTCTTGCTCCCCTGGGGTTGAGAGAAGGAGGACAAAGGGAGGGAGACAGTTTACATGACCACAGGATTCTTTCTCCTGCTGCTCACCACTGAGTCCAGATGGGGCTGACAGTGTCCTCAGAGCATCAGGCTCTCCTGGGTGATGGGGTGCAGGGTTGGTTCTTTGGAGGTGATCTTCCTTTCAGAGGCTCTTGATAAAGGAACAACAACTAAGCTTGTCTTCCTCTCCCTCAGTCATATAACAATTCATCTAGACCATCTTGTTGCTGCTTGAGTTGCCTCACCCAGAAGTGGCACTCTTGATTGGAGCACTGGGATGGCTGAATCTCCTCCACCTTCTACAGGGTCTGCTCCATCATCCATAGGAAATCCACAGAAGTTTTCATGAGTGGTGGGAATGTCGTCCAACGAGACCCTCTCTGCACTGACGGCTCTTTCTTGCCCATTTTTTTATGCGCCTAGCATCAGGCCTTGGGAAACGGGCACTCCATGAGGACAGATGTTCAGCATTTTTTACGTGGGAGATGATTGAAAATCTTCAGCATAGTGGCTTGAGCACCTCCAATATCACAGGAGTGTGGGTTAACTAACTGAATGGCCCCATTTCCAAAGGGAGGGAAGGAGGAAGGGATGGTTTGCTACATGACAAATTCTCCATCTCCATTACTCCCCACCTTGAGTCAAACTTTCATCTCCTCTCTAGCCCTCTGGCAGTATCATTTTAGTGCGGGTTCTGCTGAAATGACCCTTTTCAGAAAGTCCTATAGGACAGTGATTGGCCTTACAGCCAATCTGAACTCTCTGAACTTAGAATGTGGTACTTGGGCCGGGTGCGGTGGCTCACGCCTGTGATCCTAGCACTCTGGGAGGCCGAGGTGGGTGGATTGCTCAAGGTCAGGAGTTTGAAACCAGCCTGAGCAAGAGCGAGACCCCGTCTCTACTAATAATAGAAAGAAATTAATTGGACAACTAAATATATATATGGAAAAAATTAGCCGGGCATGGTGGCGCATGCCTGTAGTCCCAGCTACTTGGGAGGCTGAGGCAGAAGGATCGCTTCAGCCCAGGAGTGTGAGGTTGCTGTGAGCTAGGCTGACGCCATGGCACTCACTCTCGCCCGGGCAACAGAGTAAGACTCTGTCTCGAAAAAAAAAAAAAAAAAAAAAAAAAAAAAATGGTAATAATTTTAAAAATTGTGGGAAAGTTAAAAATAAAAAAAAAAACAAATAAAAAAAACCACAAATTTAAAAAAACACAAAATAAAAAAAAAAA
>CAUYRT010055803.1:0-64130 GCA_963574885.1 Lepilemur ruficaudatus
ATTAATTTCTTTCTATTATTAGTAGAGACGGGGTCTCGCTCTTGCTCAGGCTGGTTTCGAACTCCTGACCTTGAGCAATCCACCCGCCTCGGCCTCCCAGAGTGCTAGGATTACAGGTGTGAGCCACCGCGCCCGGCCCTGTAAACTGTTTTATGCAAGCTTCATGGTAACCTCAAATCAAAAACCTACAATAGTACGCTAAAAAT
This sequence comes from Lepilemur ruficaudatus, assembly GCA_963574885.1. Lineage (NCBI taxonomy): Eukaryota > Metazoa > Chordata > Mammalia > Primates > Lepilemuridae > Lepilemur > Lepilemur ruficaudatus. Next base: position 207 of record CAUYRT010055803.1, read on the forward strand.
AAAAAGCAAGAAATTAAAACACACTATCAGAGTAAGTCACTTTTAACAAAGGAAGATAGGAAGGAAGAAACAAAGAGGACCACAAAACAACCAGAAATCAAATAACATGGCGATAGTTAAGTCCTTACCTATTAATATTACAATAATATTGAATGTGAATGGACTAAACTCTTCAATCAAAGGACACAAAATGGATAAATGGATTAAAAAAACAAGAGCCAACTACATGTTCTTTGCAAGAAACACATTTCACTTATAAAGACATACATAACCTGAAAATAACAGGGATAGAAAAAGATATTCCATGCAAATGGAAACCAAAAAAGAGAAAAAATAGTTATACTTCTATCAGATAAAATAGATTTCAAGACAAAAACTGTAACAGACAAAGAAGGTCACTATATAATGATAAAGGAGTAAATTCAGCAAGAGGATAAAACAATTCTAAATATATATGCACCCAACACTAGAGAATTCAGATATATAAGCCAAATATTATGAGCGCTAAAGAGAGAGATAAAAAACACAACACAATAATTGTTGGAGACATCAACACTCTACTTTCAGCATTGGACAGATTATCCAGACAGAAAATCAAAAAAGAAACATCAAACTTAATTAGCTCAATAGACCAAATTACCTAATACATATTTACAGAACATTTCATGCAACACATGCAGAATACACGTACTTCTCCTCAACTCATGGATCATTCTCAAGGATAGATCATATGTTAGGTCACAAAACAAGTGTTAAAAAATTCAAATAAAATGAAATCGTACCAACTATTTTCTCTGACCGCAACGGAATAAAACTAGAAATCAATAACAGGAACACTAGAAACTATACAAATACACTGAAACAATATGCTCTCGAATGACCAGCAGGCTAGAGAAGAGATCAAGAATGAAATTTTTAAATTTCTCAAAAGGTATGAAAAGGAGAACATGACATATTGAAACTGGTGGGATAAAGCAGAAACAATATTAAGAGGAAAATTTATAGAAGTGTCTGCATCAAAAAAGAACAAAAACTTCAAATAAACCACCTAAGGATGCATCTCAAAGAACTAAAAAACCAAGAGCAAGCCAAACCCAAAATTAGTGGAAGAAAACTAAGAATAAAGATTAGAGCATAAATAAATGAAACTGAAACCAAAAAAATTACAAAAGATCAATGAAACAAAAAGTTGTTTTGAAAAGATAAAGAAAACTGACGCACCTTCAGCCAGACTAAGAGAAAACAGATGCAAATAAATAAAATCAAAGACAAAAAAGGAGACATTACAACTGATGTTGCAGAAATTCAAAGGATCTTCAGAGACTACTATCATCAACTATATGTCAATAAATTTGCTACCTTGAAGAAATGGATAAATCCCTAGACACATACAACTTACCAAGATTGAACCAGGAAGAAATGCAGAACTTGAATAAACCAATAGCAAGTTAATGAGATAGAGGCAGTAATAAAGAGTCTCCCATCAAACAAAAGCTCAGGACCTGGTGACTTCACTGCTAAATTCTACCAAACAAAGAAAAATTAATAACGATATCCTACTTAAACTATTCCAAAAAAAATCAAGGATGAGGGAACACTCCCACTCATTACACAAGACACGTTATCACCCTGATACCAAAATCAGACAAAGACACAACAAAAAAAAGAAATCTTTAGGCCAGTATCTCTGATGAACATACATGCAAAAATCTTCAACAAAATACTAGCACAAACCAAATAAAAAGATTATTCATCATGATCAAGTGCAATTCATCCCAGGGATGCAACAATGGTTCAAATATGCAAATCAGTCAATGTGATAAATCACATCAACAGAAGAAAAGACAAAACCATACAATCATTTCAACTGATGCTAAAAAAGCATTCGATAAAATTCAATATCCCTTCATGATAACTCTCAAAAAACTGGGCATAGAAAGAACTTACCTATACACAATAAAAGCCACATATGACAGACACAGGGTGAGTATCATACTGAATGGGGAAAAACTGAAAGCCTTTCCACTAGGATTTGGAACAAGATAAGGATACCCACTTTCACTACTGTTATTCAACACAGAACTGGAAGTTCTAGCTAGAGTAATCAGACAAGAGAAAGAAATAAAGGGCATCCAAGTTAGAAAGGAAGAAGTCAAATTATTCTTGTTCGCAGACATGATGATCTTATATCTAGAGAAACCTAAAGATGCCACAAAAAAACTGTTAGAACTAATAAACAAATTCAGTAAAGTTGCAAAATCAACATATAAAAATTAGGAGCATTTCCATATACCAACAACAAACAATCTGAAAGAGACACCAAGAAAGTAATCCCATTTACAACAGCCACAAATAAAATAAAATACCCATGAATAAACTTAACCAAATAAGTGAAAGATCTCTATAACGAAAACTATGAAACACTGATGAAAGAAATTGAAGGGGACACAAAAAATAAAAAGATACTCCATGTTCATGGATTAGAAGAATTAATTTTGTTAAAATGTCCATAACCACCCAATGCAATCTACAGATTCAATGCAATCCCCATCAAAATACCAATGACATTCTTCACTAAATAATCCTAAAATTTACAGAGAACCACAAAGACTCAGAATAGCCAAAGCAATTCTAAGCTAAAAGAACGAACTGAAGGAATCACATTATCTGACTTCAAATTATACTACAGAACTGTAGTAACCAAAACAACACGGTATTGGCTAAAAACAGACATACACCAATACAACAGAATAGAGAATCCAGAAATAAATTCACATATCTACAGTGAATTTATCTTTGACAAAGGTGCCAAGAACATAATAAATGGTGCTGGGAAAACTGGATATCCATATGCAGAAGAATGAAACTAGACCCTTATCTCTCACCACAGACAAACACCAAATCAAAATCTATTAAAGACTTCGATTTAAAGACCTGAAAGTACGAAACTACTAAAAGAAAACATTGGGGAAATGCTTCAGGACATTAGTCTGGGCAATAATTTCTTGTGCCCAAAGCACACACAACCAAAGCAAAATTGGACAAATGGGATCACATCAAGCTAAAAAGTTTCTGCGCAGCAAAGGAAACAATCAACAAAGTGAACAGATGACCTACATAATGGGAGAAAATATTTGCAAAACTATCCATTTGACAAGGCATTAATAACTAGAACATATAAGGAGCTTCAAATAGTCAAATAATCTGACCAAAAAATGTGAAAAGAATCTGAATAGACATCTCTCAAAAAAAGATATACATATGGCCAACAGGTACATGAAAAAATGCTCATTATTAGTCATCAGAGAAACGCAAATCAAAACAATGAAACAGCATCCCACCCAAGTTAAAATGGCATTCATCAAAAAGACAGGGAATAACATGCTGGCAACGATGTGGAAAAAGGGGAACTCTCATACACTGTTGGTGGAAATATAAATTAGTGCAACCACTATGAAGGTTCCTCAAAAAGTTAAAAATAGAACTACCATATGACCCAGCAATCCCACTGCTAGTCATATATCCAAAAGAGGGGAAATCAGCCTATCAAAAAAACACCTGGACTTCCAGGTTTATTGCAGCACTATTCACAATAGCCAAGATTTGAAATCAACCCAAGTGTCCATCAACAGATGAATGCATACAGAAATTGTGGTACATATACACAATGGAATATATAGCCACAAAAAAGAATGAAATCTTGCTATTTGCAACATAGCTGGAACTGGAGAACATTATGCCACGTGAACTAAACCCAGCACAGAAAGACTAATCTCACATGTTCTCTCTCCTATGTGGGAGGTAAATATTAAAAACAATTGATCTCATGGAGACAAGAGAGAATATGACGGTTACCATATATTCCGGCTGGCAAGGTTATCAGGGAGGGAGAGAAAAAGTGGGGATGGTTAATGTGTGCAAAAATATAGTTAGATAGAATGAATAATATTTAATAGAACAAAGTGACTATAATCCACAAGGTATACTTTAACTAAAAGAATGGAACTGGAATGCTCTTAACACAAAGAAATGATAAATGCCTGAGATGATGACTATCCCAATAACCCCGATTTGATTAATCCACATTGTACACTTGTATTAAAACTTCACCTGTGCCCTAAAAAGATGTATGACTACTATGTAACCATAATAATTTTAAAAATCTAAGTTTTTTTAAAAATGCTCCGGTGAGCATGTGTTTTGAGCATCACGTTAGCATTCAAAAAGCTTCAAATTTTGGATTTTGGATTTTTCAATTTGAGGTGCTTGGTATGTACCATCTTCCTTCTGGAAATGCCCTTCTTTTCCCTCAACTGCATTTCACTGCTCTCTTCTTCCTCTCTAATCCATTACTGCAGTTCTCGATCAGTATCTTTAACTTGATAGCAATATCTCAATTCATAAATCCATTCATCAAATGCTTACAATGAATGTATCTCCATTTGGGAGTCTGACAAGTCTAAAAAACTGACACATGAAGTAAACAGTTAATTACTCTACTATGCTCTATTCAGGAGCATCAAGGAATGAGGAATTCAAGAAAAAGAACTAAAATGTCATTAAATGCCAAAATCTGTTTTGTCCAAATATAGTTTTTCTGCCCTCCTTACTCTATCAGACTGGATTTTCACTTCTAGATACTTTCAATGTGCCTAACTTCTAGAAGCTACTCTTATTTCTACTTTGTTGTTTGACTTTACACAGACTAGACCATCAAAATTTCAAGCCCATTAAAATCATACCTAAAATTAAACAAACTGATTCAAAGGGAGATAACAGAGTGACTCAGTGAAAAGTGAATCAGTTTTATTGTTTGGACATTCATGACACTATTTTGACTGTTCAGAGGACATGCTTACATTTCGGTTTTCCAATGCATTCTGAAGAGTTAAAATTACCAAAAAACCTCCAGCACAGTGATGTATGTCACTGTAATGATCATCTCAACGCAATTTTCAAGCAAATATTATACAAAATAACCGGTAAAATATAAGAACTGGGACTCCTGCCATCAAGTCAGTCATGTAAAACACAATACTCTTCTAAAACAATGTAAGACACAATATTTAAGCCACGCAGGACAACAATAGAATAGATAATAACATGGCTTATAGCTGTACCAAATTAATTACAAATGACTGGAAAAAACAGTAAATGATACAGGAACCCAAACAAAAAGGTTGTTTTCTTTTGGAAGAAGTTAAGAAATGGGTAGAAATGGAAAAAATGAAAAAAAAAAAACACAAAATTATGAAATTTTCACAAAACCTTGAGGGAAGCTGAACCTTTTGATCACAGAGAGAAAAATCTGGTGAAATGAAGTTGCCACTATTTGTTTTATACTACTTGCCTACAGTTCAATTATTTCACAGTGATGTTTACAAAAGTGAAATTTAATGCAGATTAAGACTAGTATAAGCTAATTATCAATCTGCTTAAAAAGAATATAAAAAGTGCTTACATGGAAGACATATTTAGAAAGTTTTCTTACCTTGAATATACCAACCCAATCTTTTGGATGTGGATGGATATATGGAGTTAAGGTGTAATGGCATTCCAGATGTGCATTAGGAAGATAACTCTTGGCCACATTTTGAAAGATGACATGGGCAAAGTTGGAAGTCTGCAATGGGACTTCTTGAAAGGATGTCATTGTGAATCTGAAACAAGTGATTCAAAAAGTTAAATGATACAAACTAAGAATAAACTTATACCTTCTTCAGAAAATACATAACATTTAATGTAAATTTCATAAATATTTGCATGTCATAATTATTGGAGAGATATATGCTTTTTAAATATTGGAACTTCTCCTTAAATATGGGATTAAATGTAAAAATACAGACAAATTGAAAAATAACTAAAGCCAATATGGCTTGGAAAGTTACACAGGGGTTAAAAAGTTAAAAAACCAAAAACCAAAACTCAACTTTCCTGGGAAGCCTAGCTCTCTGCTCCTATACCAACCAAAAGCAAATGAACCAGAGGTGTTTTAGCATATACACTGCCAATATAAACCTGCTAGTCCTAGTAAAAGACACTAAGAAACAGAAACAAGGACAGTTAAAATTATTTTATTGACTATTGGTCAATTAACTTTTCCCTTCTATGTAGAAACCTTGATTTTCATCATTTTCCTCCATAACCTAGTCCATCCCATACATCCCCTCTCTCCTTTCCCTAGGTTCTAGCATCCTATAACTGAACCTGATACTGACATCTCTGTGCCTGTGTTCCTGCCCCATGTCATGATCCCCTGTACCAACATTTCCCAGCTACAATTACACATTAGAATCAGTAGGGGCTTAAAAAAAAAAAAAAGATGATCACAACTTCCTGGGAGTGAGGCCTGGGCATGTGTGCATGTATGCAGCCAGGACAGAGAGGCACTATCTAAAAACTCAAGTCTCCACTATCACCTCTCACTTATGTCCACAGATCCCAGAGGTAGCTTATCTTCTTGCGCTTGTAGTACAAGCTTGTTCAAATCTCTCAAATTATGTAAAAGCTCAGCTAGTCTACTTGAAATAGCTCAGCCTATTTTGTTCCTCTCTACCTATAACAAATCTACCATTTCATTATGGGTTCAATGATCCTACCTTGATTTCTGGTATCATATACCCTTTCCACATATTTACTGATTAAAAAAACTTATATTGGCCAGTCACAATGGCTCACATCTGTAACCCTAGCACTTTGAGAGGCTGAGGTGGGAAGCTAGCTTGAGGCCAGGAGTTCAAGACCAGCCTGAGCAAGAGTGAGACCCTTGTCTCTACAAAAAAATAGAAAAATTAGCTAGGCATGGTGGTATGCACCTGTAGTCCTAGTTACTCAGGAGGCTGAGGCAGGAAGATCACTTGAGCCCATGAGTTTGAGGTTGTAGTGAGCTATGATGACGCCATTGCACTCTAGGCAGGGCAAGAGAGCGAGAGACTATCTTTAAAAAATAAAAATAAATAAATAAATAAATAAAAACTTATACTAAAAAAGGAAAGTAGAGTGTCAATGAAATACATACTGTTGAAAATCTATTAGCAATTCAGTCAATGTTCACTGGCTTAGTGAACACCAAGCACTGGACAGGAGATGAATCATGGAAGTGGATTATAAAAACCATAAGATCCAAATGTTTTCCATATTTTGTGCTCTATTTTTAAGAAAAAGTAACAGGATTTACCCAAAAAAGCAACTGATTCTACAATGCACATAAGAAACTAGACTGACTTTACAGTACTTGCTTCTGAGTTATTAAAACAGGAATATCTGTAATAATGGGAAAAACTGGGGCAAGATTTTTGCTAACCAATCTAATTTACTTCACAAATCAATGAAGTTTCTACAGAGTAAGCACAGCAATAAGACTACTCATAGTTTAGCCATTATTAAGAAGGCTTATAGCTAGGACAATCTAAGACAGTTTGCTTTTACAACTGTTTCTTTTGTTAACCTGTTTGAAATACTAAAGCAAATTTTTAAAGTTTTGAAATAATAAGCACTTTAGAAAATAACAATTTTTGTGTCCTCTTTGCTTCTGTTTGGGCAAAGTCCTGCTTTACTGAATAATATACTGGACATCCCATAGAGACTGTCAATCATGAACCTGGAAACCACTGTGGTAGAACACCAGGAGAATTGTCTGTTAGCCTCTCTAGGCCTGCGGTTTGAAAGGATTCCAAAATGAAAAGTACATTTCACAGCAATCCTCCTTCACCTCTGCACTAACAAAAGGGCTTTACTATGAGCAACGCTATTTCAGGGAAGGACTTAACTGTGAATGCTCTCCACCTGGTAAACTAACACCTTCAGAAAAATGAAAAGGTAGCATTTACAAACACTGGAGAATTCTGCCTAAAATGGCTAAAGAGTTCCATTATTTTGTTTCATTGCGTTGTCTGAGCTTATCTGGGCTCTGGGGGAGGTCATGATAACAAATGAAGTTACTAATGATAATCTCTTTTCAAATCATTGGCTTCACAAAAAAGGCAAATAACCCACCAATTCCAGTTCTTTTAAAAAAAACATTCACTACTGGTTATAAAAGATACCAATAAAAAAAAAAGCTATACCTAAAATCAATTGAAACAACCTGTATTAGATACAACTACCAAAACTGAGTTAAGAGCATCCATAATATTTTTCTATGAAGAGAGTGAATATTCAGGTTTCTTTGAGGCAGATATTCAATGAGGAGGAAATAAGGTAATTTAGAATAAACTTCCCATTATTTTAAAATTAAAAGCTGTGTTAAGGATAAAACTTTTTTCTTAAAATTTAACATGTCATTTCCTAAAGTAAATTAAATCAACAGCTGTAAGTATTTCTTTATAAAACAAGGCAATAAACCTCAATTGCAACAGTTTTTTTTTAAACTTATAATCCATGGGCACGAGCAGTAGCTCATGCCTGTAATTCTAGCATTCTGGGAGGCCAAGGCAGGAGGATCGCTTGAACTCAAGAGTTCAAGAGCAGCCTGGGCAAGACTGGTCTCTATTAAAAATAGAAAAAATTAGCTGGGCATGGTGGTGCTTGCCTGAGCAGTCTCAGCTACTCAGGAGGCTGAGGCAGAATTGCTTGAGCCCAGGTGTTTGAGGTTGTAGTGACCTATGACCACACCACTACACTCTAGCCTGGGCAACAGGAGGAGACTCTGTCTCAAAAAAACAAACAAAACACCACAACAACAAAAAACTCATAATCCAACCTTACACTTTCACTTCATTGAAAAGTTTAGGTATGAAATAGCATGTAGGTATACATATATGTATTTGAATATGTGTGTATGTTTATAAATGCATCAAAAGGAAGAGTTAATCATCTTTACTTATGAAGGATGTGTGTGAAAAGAGGGCTTTAACTTTTTTTTCTTTCATACACGGTCTCACTCCATTGCCTGGGGCTCTAGTGCAGTGGGCTACAGTGCATCATCATAGTTCACTGCAACCTCAAACTCCTGGGTTCAAGAGATCCTCCTGTGTAAGTCTCTCAAAGTGCTAGGATTACAGGCATGAGGACCCAGCTGGCTGTAACATTTAACTCAATTTATTGTTTGGCTTTTTACAACTATATATAAATGTATTTATTGTTTTAAATGACCATATTAACATGAAATTTCATTTTTAAACTCTCCCCCCAAAATTCAAGTTTTTAATAGAAAACACTAAGATTATACTTTAAATACAATATTCAAGATATTTAGTCTTTGCCAGGTGTAGTGGCTCACACCTGGGAGGCCAAGGCAGGAGGACAGGGAGGATCGCTCGAGCTCAGGAGCTCCAGACCAGCCTGAGCAAGAGTGAGACCCCACCTCTACTAAATATAGAAAAAAAATTAGCCAGGTACGGTGGCATGCACCTGTAGTCCCAGCTACTCTGGAGGCAGAGGCAGGAGGATCGCCTGAATCCAGAAATCTGAGGTTGCAGTGGGCTATGATGACACCACTTATTCTAGCCCAGGTGACAGAATGAGACTCTGTCTCAAGAAAAAAAAAAAAAAGACATTTAGTCTTAAGATGTGATCATGCTATTAATAGTCTTCATTAATCTCTCTCCATTCAACCTTTTTAAAAATTTCAATGCTATTTTAATTATAGAAATAATTTATAAAAGTCATTTCAGTATCCTTGTTATTCTTTTTTACTTATAATATAGCTACTAGTCATAAAAAACTTAACATGGATGAATGCATCTGAATATAATTACATCATAATCAACCCAGTTTAAATAGTAAAATAAAATAGCAAAATAAAATTTCTAATTCCCATACAGTTTCCTGGTTCATTCCTCCTACAGATAAGAAAGGCAGACAAGTTTATAAGTTTATAAAAATATTATAATTCAATAAGAATGTCGAAGTCTCACAGGAGTGGAGAAATAAAGTGCAAAGTCACTGCATCACCTTGTGGTAATGCCTGGGAAGTGTAGCTTCACTAACACCCTGAGAAAAGTACAAACTTCACCTCAGTTGGAAAGAAGAAATACAGCCTCTAGACACAAAGGGAAGTAGAAGCAAGCAGCTTTACTACACCAAATTCTGCTGCCTGTTCTCTAAAGTACATCTCCAGAAACAGGAGTACAGTAAGCCAAGGCAAGCCAAGGATAAGTAAGAATTTTCCAGTCAACAATTAAGGGGCCAGACACATTTGGCTGGGAAACAAAGTCTGAAATGCACATACAAGCTGGCTAGAGTGCCCTCTTCCAGGTTTCCTAATATAATTCCCTAAAGTTATAATACATCTAGAATTCCTTTTTGTCTCATGCCGTAAACTGTATGAAGTCTTTGGTCTAAAATCCAATTTTGTTATTTAGGGAATTTATTAATATCTTAAAAAAGATAACATATAGCTAAAATAAACTTGGGGGAAAAATGCATTTCAATGTCATCTTCACTTCCTCGAGGAACTTTTTCAAACCCAAAACAGCTTTGGCTTTTGTGGTAGTATTTTTCCAGTTGCTCCTGATACTTAACACTTTACCAGTTACCCCAAAAAATGTAAGCTTTAGTCAACGTAGAAAACAAACCACAGTAACAACTTCTGTGCATTAAATATACAAAGTCAAATTAAGCTTTTTAATTTAGATAAATATTAATTTGCCAGCCCTAACATTTATAATTCAAAAAGAAATAAGGTGATTTTGCTATGTGTGATAATATGGTTATGATTACATATTTTTTTAAAGTCCTTATCAGATACAGATGCTAAACTATTAATAATTATAAGTGAAATGTCTTGATGGCTAAGATTTGTTTTAAAAACTCCAGGGGGAAAACAATTATGTTAGAGAGAGTAATAAAATAAGATTAGCAAAATGTTGTCCTTCTCCTTTGGTGCATGTTTGAAAATTTCCATGAGAAAACGTCAGTAAAACCAAAATAAATGAAACATTAATAAAAACTCCATGTATGACAATAGAAATACACTGCATTTTAAAATATGAACACTTTGTGCCTTTAGAAATGTTATAACTCAGATAGTGATTGACAGAGTTAGCGAAAGTTTTAGAAGTCTTCAGCTAAAAAAGTATGAACCTTTAAAATTATCTCCAAACTTCAATCCTATAGGACAGACACACACTTAAAAGGAAAAAATGTCTGGCATTCAAAGTTTCCAACTATTCATACTTTAGCTCAAAGACTATCAACCATAAACAGATTTCTACTCCAAAAAAATGTTATCATCAATCTTTCTGGGAGGAGAAGCCGTCACTCTACTAATTAGCGCTCCTGCACAAATCCTTATCTCCAGAATCCTCTATACCTGAGTATCACTTCACTCTGTCCAGATGTCACCCACACCACTTTTATTTATTTTTTAGATTTTTTCCTGTAAGTTGGTTTCTAAAATGCTATGATTCTTGGCCCATAAGTATTAGGAGACAGGGGATTTTTATATTCTTCTAAAGATTTGTCTGGAGAAAAATAAGGTTTAAAAAGCCAGAGGTGCATAAAGCCCAAATTTTACATACCCTTTCAAAATAATATAATCCAATAAGCTTCACGTGTGAGATAATTCCCCCAAAGAACTATACAAGGAGCATCATTAGGATCTTTCATAAATATTTATCATTAAAAAGGTTGGAACTTAGAATTCCAAAATATGGGGTTTTTTATGAAAAAAGTATTTACTGGTTAATTCTATACACACGGCTGCAGTCATAATTGTAAACAGGTGCGCAGTTTATGAACGTGATGACTAAAAAATAAAAACTATAAGATGTTCTTTTAAGTTTGATAAGGTTACCAGAAAGAAAAAAAAAGCTTAATAGACATCATTCCTAGCATAATCAAATAATCCTTCAGGAAATCAAGTTTACCCTTGAAAAGAATAGAACAAAAGAGCGTGGGCTTAGCTCCTTCTCTAAAGGCGAAGAGCACTATGATGACAATCAGCCCACTTTTAGATTCATGTTATTCGAATGCTCTCTTCAAATGCTTTTGGAATTGAGTACGAACAATTACAATTAGTAATTACTAATTGTAATTGTTCGTACAGAGTTCGTAGAAATTTTACCCTTAGCAGAATGCAGAGTTAAAAAATTAAGATTTTTTCCATAGAAATTCCTAACATAATAAATAACAATTCATAACTACTTTGTGAAACCAAAAATCTAATACGGTATATGTATAGTCAAATGCAACGTTTTCTAACAAAACTTTTCTCAAGAAGGTGTAATAAGTACTTCTCAATAGGCTGACACACAAACACAGACACCCAGCTAAGCGCTATCAGATTTCCCAAACGACGAGAGTCTGTCGGGACTTGTCCGCAACTTGCACACCTGCAGGGTGTTCCGATGGCAAGGGGGAGGGGATTCTTTAAGGTGAAAACAAAAAAAAGATGACTACACAAAGAAAGCTGTTACTCTTCCCAGAGGACTCCTTAAAACCCCCTTCAAGCACTGGGGAAGGGATCCTTTATAAACAGACGAAGCGCTAATTCCCTAGCCCAAGAGAAATGAGAGGCGGCCAGAACTGCTAACTCCGCCCGCGGCCCTGAAACGCAGGCGGCGCAGGGAGTCCCCGCCTCCTTCTCCACTGGCGACTCAAACCAAAACAGCAGGGTTTCTCTCCGCAAAGGCAAACCCGAGCGTCCTTCCGGGACTCGGCCGACGTGTTTTCTCAGGCTTACGTACGCAAGCAGCACACACACTGCCCTCGAGACAGTCACCCTAGAGTTGAGCCTTGGACACGAGAAGAGTTCTTTTTTTTTCCCCCCCGCCCGCGGGTCACTGCGTCACTCGCCCCCTCTCCGCTGCGCCAGTGGGCCCCCATACCTCACGCCTCCCCCAAACCACTAAAGCCTACCCCGCAAGCCGCCCCCACTGTGGGGGCCGACCACCCGTCGCTTTTCCACAACTCCACGAGTGACTCGAGTCGCGCACACCCCCGTCACAATCGCAGTCCGGAGGAAAGGTTTGTCCTCGGGAAGGAAAGCATCGTCACCACGGAGACCATTCCCAAGACTGGCCAGGCCCCTAGACTACACGGGCTAAGGGGCGTAGCACGAGCCCCAAAAGAGCTCCAGCGGGGGTCCGCCCCGCACCAGGACCTGGGGCAGACCGGGAAGGCGCCTTACCCAGTGCTAGGCTTCCCGGACCGAGAAAGAGCATTAGACAAGCTTGCGATCTTGATCCGCCATCAGCCAGGGAACCTCTTCCGCCACTACCTCCTCCCTCCACAGACCGGCTACACCTCCCTTCAAAGCCGAGAGCCGGCGTCGCGTCACTTCCGCTCACTGGGCGGTCCCTTCCGCCGTCTCGGGGTTGGCCCGCCCCATCCGCGGCCCCACGCGCCCCGCCACCCGGCCGCGAGCGGTTCCTGCCTCCCGGTTCCACGCGGGTCCCAGCCGGCCTTTTTCCTTGGCCGCTACTTGTCCCCTTCTTTTTGCCGCCTCGCCGCTTTTGCGCACGACCTAACCGCAATAAAACAGAGTCCGTTTAGATTTACATTTTTTATTTCATGATTATTATTTCCACTGACGTCGCCACTTTCGCTCACGACCTAACCCAACAAAACAGTCCGTTTAGATGTACGTTATTTTATAATTATTATTTCGACATGTGAAATGGGGAAACATACCGAGAGTTAAGTAATTTACCAGCGATGTGGAAAGGATAAGCCAGAAGTATATGGAATATAACTGAGTCATTGCTTGGAAATTAAAAAAAAATCTAAGCTAATCCACCTATTTTATAGATAGGGATTATTTCTTTATTGAACCAGAGAAGTGAGGGGAGCGACCACACGGCTAGGACTGCAACTCCTAAACTGCAAGGTTCTCCCTCACCTGGTCCAGTCCTGTGGTTTTTTTAACTACCAGGCTCTGTTGACTGTAAAACCTTGGTTTATCCTAGGAGCTTTTCAGTTCTAATGCTCTCTAATTCTATTTGCTGTCCCTGCTGCTGTGGCCTCTTTCTACCCGCATTCATGTGAATTAACTGCTTTTGTTATCCGTATTATTTCGTGTGCATGAGTTTTGTCTCGTGTTCTCTGTTAAATAATAATTTCTAAAATCACTTGACTGTTAATCTTACCTTCCTATATTAGACATTGAGTTTGAATCCTCACTCCACGGAAGTGTGTTCTATTCGACTTCGTCATCTTCCTCTGCTGCCACAAAACCCTGATAAAAATTTGCAATATCAACAGTGAAGAAAGGACAAATTAGGTAGCATTAAACGTTGAAGCGCTTTCCAAATACAGAACATTCAAAATCCTCTTTCATATATTTTATCATTACTTCCATGTACTTTATAACATTAGCTTTGATAATATAGGTTCTCAACATTTACTGATTCATTTCCTATACATTGACACTTTTGAACTTGGTTTTGTGCTGTATATTGCACAGGATCATAGAATTCAGAAGAACCTTCACAGGTCATTTAATCCTGTGAACAACTCTCTAAAAAGGAATTTGGAGAAAGACCATAACAGTGAATAGCTTACAAACCAGGGGACAAACCACCATCAGTGTAAAATAAGAAGGCGTGGTTCCAGAGAACAAAGGAAAGGCTCCAGTTATATAGGAAAAGTTCCCGCCCAAGGTTCCCAGTCAGGTTTGTTTATATAAATGAAGGAAGGTTGAAACTTGCTTAGTTCTGAGTGATTGATGCAGCTGAATTGTGATTGGCTGATACAGCTGAGCCCTGATTGGTTGAGGAACGAGCTGATTAGTTGGTTCAGGTGAGCACTGAAAGTTCCAGAGATTAAAAGGTGCAGGCTGGGAAACGGAGAGGATGTGTGTGACCCTTAGTCAACAAGTGGCTGCATGGCTCTATTTTCATTGTAGGCCCAGGTAATTACTTGGGCTCCATCTTGGAGAATTGACTCTTTCAGGTTCACATTTGTTCACAGTCCCAACCTCCTCATTTTACAGATGAAGAAAATAGTGTGAATAATCAGCCTAAGTGATTACTAGTGTTACTGGTAAGTGATTTCCTAGTTGTAGAAATAGCTGTGTGTGTCCCTTAAGAAATGTAAATATAGCAGTAAACTTTATAAGCACAATTTGTCAGAAATGTCACTATTTGTATATTTTAATATTACTTATTTACATATAATTTCTAATTACCACCAATTTCCAGTTAACCAGAAAAACAATATGCTTAATAAAAACCATAAGTGAAAAAAATTTTGTATAGGTATCTTTTTGTTATTTTTAATAACTTCTTGAATTTTTAGACCTTGTTTTCCTCATGAAGCTATTTGTTTTAGAATTCTAATATGTTTTATTCATTTTAATAATGATCTGTTGAATATTGAGACCATGATTCTCCCACCAAAGTAAATATTTATCCTCTCAGTATTTAACTGAATTTTTAAAACCTAGCCTATTATATGTATGGTAGTGCATTATGGCTATGAGATATGGATCCACAACTCTTAAAAGAAACCTTTCTGCCAGATGGATTTCAGAATTCAGAATTTTTCAGACTTTAGGTGTATTTTATGTTAATGTAACATCCCATGAGGTCTGGGGCAGCACCCCATAATCAAGTTAACATTTTTTCAGGAAAAATCATGAATATCACACTAAGTAGGACAAATGAAGCATATAAGTAGTCTCACTTCAGATCAGATCAAGTTTCTCAGATGAGGTTTTGCCACTTTGCCCCTGGGTTCAGGTCAAGCCAAGTTTTAATGACAAGTCAGAACAGGTTTTGCCACCAAATGTTAAGAAAAACATTTGATTTTCAGAGCTTTTTGGATTTCAAAATGTTGAATAAGGGATTGTATACCTATTCAAAGAATTACTGTAAAATAAATCACTGAGTAACCTACAATTTTTCTGGAGCAATTACAATTTCAAGTAGTTTCTAGGCAGTTGTCCTGACCTATCACATATCTACCACCTGGCCTGTGTCCTGTGTTTTAATTAGGAAAATATACTGACTGCTGACTATATCTACGAGACACTTTTTTTTTTTGAGACAGTCTCACTCTGTTGCCCAGGATGGAGTCCAGTGGCACAATCATAGCTCACTGCAGCTCAAGGCAATCCTGCCTCAGCCTCCCGAGTAGCTGGGACTACACAGGCCTGCACTACCACAGGGTCTCGCTATGTTGCCCAGGCTGGTTTTGAACTCCTGGCCTCAAGCAGTCCTCCTGCCTCAGCATCCTAAATTGCTGGGATTACAGGTGAACCTTGTCATCACCTTCAAAATCAAGCATCCTACCCTTTGACCACAACCTCCTATTCTTCTAACTTGCTTATTTAAATATGCCCACTGTAACTATTTTTCAAACTCATCAGGATCTTTAATCCATTAAGCCTTCTTCTTTAAATACTTTCCTCAGTGTCAAACTTAGGGTCCATGGATGATCATTTCATTAACATTACTTCCCATATCCTAAATTTCTTGACTTTCTACCTTGCACATTAGGTGCAGTATCATATAACAAATGTATTGCAGACTCTGTGGTCATCATATGTGTTACCACTAAAGGTTATGTCTGGAAATACTAAACAAAAACTTTGAAGTTAAAATTGAGTGTCCTGGGAAGTTTCTTGCACTATCAAAAAGAGAAACTATAATTTATGATATTGAGAACCAGAGCCTGCAGAGGTTTATACTTTAGTAAGACCTTTGCCCCACATAGCTCCTAACAGTGTTCTTTGTTCCTTGTGCAACTGAAAGGGCACTAGAATGTAAATATTCTCTAACCTCTCTTCCTTATCTTACAGAGAAGAGTAATAACCAGCATAGTTGTTTGAATTCTTAAGGTATTTATTTATGTCAACAAGATTCTTCCCTCTCAATGTTTATTAATACCCCTTTATTTTGTGAGTCACTTGCATATCAATGGTAAAGTTAATAAAAATTATTTTAAGAAAATTTTAAGATAATCCTCAAGGATTTAATTTTAACAGAGGCTGAATCAAAGTTTTAGGATGAAATGTGTTTTTATTTTCACAGATCCCAGCCCCTCCCACCATCTCAGGAACCCCACGTGATCTCTTTTTTATATTCAAGCCCCTCATCGCCACTGGATCTTTCCCATTGTCTTTTGAAAATGCTCAAGTCTCTTTCATTTAATTTTTAAAACCTTCCCCAGCTCTATACTTCCCACCGGCTACTACTGTCTTCTGTCTTCACCCTCACAACCAAACTTCTCACTTCTAGAAACAATTGTCTATATGGTACTTCCTCATCTCCCACCCTCTTCACCCCACTTCATTCTGGATGCTGCCCCAGTCATACCAAAACAGGTTGCATTAAGATCATAATGTGCATAATGTGCTCTACATAGGTGAATCCATCTTAATATTCATGCACTTCTCATGGATGCTAACCTGGTGTCCAGCCACATCCTTTGATTTTCCTAGGAGTCAAGAGGACCATGAAAAGGAATTTGAATTTTATCCATGATTGAAAAGTTCAGTCATTTACCCGATTGACACGTAGCCTACCTCATAAACGTGAACACATTCCTGAGAAACCCAAAAATTGGGGCGAGGGGAAGGGAATTTGGATGTGATTCTCCTGCCAGTTATCAATGTAATGCCTCTCAGTTCTAAATTCACCCTTTTTGCCTGCTCTGTGAAGATGCATTTGGATCCTATAAATATTTTTCCTTTGTCAGCTAGTACAATGTTAAGCTTTGTTGGTAGAAAGAACTGAAGATACATTGCAAGAGGAAAGGATTCTGCTTCCTGGTTCCTGTGTGCTTACTCAACAGACTCCTACGGCAGATATGGTTTGCATGTGTGGCTTCTCCAGTGTCCAGCTACTGCAGCCCACTCAGCTTTCCCAGTATCCAACTCCTACAGTAGTGCACAGCTGCTAGCAACACCAAGCACCCAGCAACTCAATCCCACCTGGCTCCACTCCCTCCAGACACCCTCACCACCTGCATGCCCCTCTGGGCAGTTTTGTAGTGGAGTGCCTACAGTGAAATGCCTGTCTATGAATGACTTCCCAGAACCCTAGATGGCATATTTCCAGCAAGTTCCAGAAGGCATATTTCTAGCAAAATGCAGAGGACAGATTTCTAGCAAGTTCCAGAGAGTGGATGTCTAGCAAGTTCCAAAAGGTGAGTTTTTAGCAAGTTTCATCACCTCAGCAACACAAGGACTTCTCTGTGAGACTTCTTTGTGGGACTTCATTCATTCAATGACTCACAGCCAGGCCATCTCCAAGTCCGGGATCTCGGCTCCAGGAGGTAGTCTTCCGGAGGCACTCTATCTCAGCCCCGGGGGTAGTGTCTCTCCTTATATCTGCCATTCTTATATTCTTTAGAGTTCCCTTCACTTCTATTAGCCTTGTTTACTCTAATCCCCTGTTATAGTTAATAATTATTTATGTTAAACTTTCCTTGTTCAAATTAATGTGTGGTTTCTCTCTACTGATTGGACCCAGACTGATACCACCCTTTCACCCCTTCCTTTACCTTAACAAATAGAACCTGTCTTGTTTGTTTTTCTTTCTTCCCCTGAAATGATTTCTCATTTCAGAGAGTTCATTCAGTTCTGACCAGCTAGGGTTATTGCCATATAGCTCTTTGTTGTACTACAAATTTGTACTGCTATTTGATGTTAATTATGATGCATAGGGGCTAGAAATTCTTCAGTGACATATAGTTTAGGTCACAGAATTCAATGAATGATGATTTATTGCCATTTAGCATTGGGTTTAGTAGATGAAAGAAATGCCTTTCTTCCCAGAAGAGACCATGGCTATGCTAATCCTGCCATGAGAATAAAAGGAAAACTGAAATTATTATTAAGTAGTTATGTTAAGCATCTGTAGAAAGTGATTTATAATATATTTTATTAGTTAATTGTGAGAATTGGCTTTTGAGATTGTGTAGTGTGATATAGCAAGTTCTAAGGCAAGCTGTCAATAGACAAAAATTGCCCTTCTTGAATCTTTCCTTTTCTACACTTTTCTATCCCTTTAAGGTACCCTTCCTAGGTTTTTACCCTTCAGGCACCAAGGAGTCTTATGAGGCAAAAAAGGAAACTCATTCTCAGTAGTAATCTCTGTGACTGTGAGGGATTTAACATAAGTATGAGGTTCTCAAAATAAGACTTATGAGCATGAAGCCATGAGTCCATCGTGCTGGGCTACCATGCATCAGTGGGGAAGATCTCTTTAGGTAAGGGACCTTCCTTGTGCTTCTCAAAGCACAGTGGCTATCATTCCATGAGAAGTTTCTTTTAACCCATATCTTCTTCCAATTAGTATCCTAGTTTTCTTCTTTCCTTCCCAGCTGAACTTGTTTAAAGACCAGTCTATGTGATGTGATAATATATTTGAGATATGATATTAACCTATTTTTTCTTGGATTTTCCCCTTCTATAGCTTGCCACTTTCCCAGCCCTCGCCACTTATCAAACCCATAGGTTTATTGCCTTGGGGAAGGGACATGGAAAGAAAATCTTTCTGGATTTTTGTTTCCAAACTCTCAAGACCCCAAATGGGGAGAGGTTTCAGGCCACAGAGAAAATGGCTTGAGAAGAAGCCAAGGGCAGGGTTAAATAAGTGGAAAGAGAACTTGTAGCAGCCTCTTCCCCCAACCCGCATCTCTAGAATTAGACTTCCCTGGGATGGAGAGGGTGGGACAGGGGAGGGTCCATCTAGGTGGACAAAACCACACTGCCTGTCTAACTTTCCTTGGTCTCCAGATATCCCCTACTCCAACTTAGTACTGAATAATGTTCCAAAATCCCGACAAAACTGACTGGGGACTCAAAATAGAAATTGAAGTGGTAGAATATATTAAAACTTATATTTCTTTACAGGCTTGAGTTGTGAGCTAAATTCATCCTGCTACATATTCATCAACGTGGTATTCCTACTTCTTGACTGACCATTCATTTGTTCCTCACCTCATATCATGAGTCCACTGAAAGTTCCCATGATAAGGTCATCAAGAACCCTCTTATTCTCCAAACCAGTTTCCAATTCTCAGACTTTATACACCGACATTTTAGCCAAGAGATTGATACTATTGATAGAATTGTCCACTCTTTCCTTTTTGACACTTTTTCCTCTCTCCCGTCTGTGACACAATTGCACCCTAGTCTTTCTTTTATTTCTCTGAATACTCAATTTCATTTGCAGGCTTCTCATTTTTCAGTTTCTTCCATGAGTACTCACCTTCCTCAGAGCCCAGCCTTCAATCCCTTTAAGTTTCAATTATTTCCTATTATTATTACATATTTTCAACTGACAAATATGTTAATACATTTGTAAATAACTACCAGATCTATATCTCCAGCCCTGTCTTTCCTCCTGACATTAGCCCTGTACAGACATCCACTTAGATGTCACACACAAACATCTTTTCTTAAAAGTGAATTTCTTAGAGTGAAATTGCCATCCCTCCCTCTCCTCAACCCCTTCACCTGTATTCCCTTTCTGTACCAGTCAAGGTCCTGGCCAGAAACAGATGGCACACTCAAGAAGTCACTGATGAAAGTTTAGATGAGACTTTAAGAGATCTGGTAAAAGTTCTCTCTAGAAACAGAGGGACTAGCAACAGAGGGGAAGCTATTATCCCTGCTGGGCCTAAAAAGGTCAGGGAAGGACTTGAGACCTGCATGTGAAGGAAGGGCTCTCTGACAGAAGCTGTGGCCATAGCCATGCCCAAACAATGGCCTCTCTCCGTGATCTCTTGCTGATACTCTTTGTTGGCCAAACCCAACCTAAAACCAGGGATCAAAGGAGCTCAGGGATTCAGTCCACACAGGTCAACTTCCTGGGGCAAAAGCAGTGAGGTAAGGGGTGGAGCAAATGGAGAATCACCAATCTATCGCCTCAGTTAATGGCAACACCAAGGATCCAGTCTCCCTCAGCAGGAACCTGGGAGTTTTTCTCAACTCCTCTCTTTTACTTATTCCACTACACCCTATCCCTCACCAAATTCTGTACCTGTTGCTTTCGGAATGTTACTCACATTCATCCCCTCCTTGCCATTCCCTACCAGTGCTCCCAGCTCAGGTCCTTATTTCTTCTCATTTTGATAAATGCACACATTTCTTATCTAGTGTCTCAGCTTCTGGCTTCAAACCATGCCTTTACCATCTCTTCACATTGCTATAAAAGTTATCTTTCTAAAAGACTAAGCTCTACGTACTTTAATGATCAATTTCTTTCTTCCAGACTTTTTTTTTAAGACAGAGTCTCACTCTGTTGCCTGGACTAGAGTGCTGTGGCATCAGCCTAGCTCACAGCAACCTCAAACTCCTGGGCTCAAGCAATCCTCCTGTCTCAGCCTCCCAAGTATCTGGGACTACAGGCATGTGCCACCACACCTGGCTAATTATATATATATATATATATATGTATATGTGTATATATATATTTAGTTGTTCAGCTAATTTCTTTCTATTTTTTTAGTAGAGATAGGGTCTCGCTCTTGCTCAGGCTGGTCTCGAACTCCTGAGCACAAACGATCCTCCTGCCTCAGCCTCCCAGAGTGCTAGTATTACAGGCATCAGCCAACGTGCCTGGCCCAAAATTTTTAATTTCTTTTAGTTTTTAAATGAATTACAAGTGTCATATGCCATAATTCCAAGGAAAGCCAAGTTGTACTGAAATGTGTAAAAAAATGTGAAATCTTCTAAGGAAGTAACCATTAATAATTTCATTATATTTTTTCAGATACGTTTTTTTCCTTAACTTTTTATTTTGAAATATTTATAGACTTACAGAAAGTCACAAAAAAATAATAAAGAGAGTCCCCTGTACCTTTCACCCAGTGTTATGAGTTGAATTGTGTCTTCCAAAGAGATATGCTTGAGTCCTAATCCCAAGTACCTATGAATGTGACCTTTTCTGGAAATAGAGGCTTTTCAGATGTAATCAAGTTGAGACGCGGTCACACTGGATTAGTATCCAGTATGGGTGAGCCCTAATCTAGTGGCTGGTGTCCTTGTAAGAGGGATATTTGGACACAGACATGCAGAGAACACCATGTGACAATGGAGGCAGACATCAGAGTAATATATCTACAAGCACAGGAACACCAAGGATTGACAGCAATCACTAGAAGATCAGAGAGCCGCAAGGAAGGATCCTCCTCTAGATCCTGCAAAGAGCATGCCCCTGCCAACATCTTGATTTCAGACTTACAGATTTTGGACTTTTAGCCTCCAGAACTAAGAGGAAATTTCTATTGTTTTGAGCCACCCAGTTTGTGATAATTCATTACAGCAGCTTTAGGAAACTAATATTCTCAGCTCCCCCCACCCCCTTGGTAATATTTAATGTAACTGTGGTACAATAGCAAAGGAAGGAAATTGACATTAGAACAATACTGTTAACTAGACTACAGGCCTTGTTCAGATTTTACCCTAGACTGACTTTTTAATCACACAGAAGTGTGAACATGTGTGCACATGCACTCTCTCACACACACACACTTTCATTGCTTTTTTTTTTCTTTTTTTGAGACAGAGTCTCACTCAGTTGCCCAGGCTAGAGTACAGTCATGTGATCATAACTCACTGTAACCTCAAACTCTTGGACTGAAGTGATCCTCCTGCCTCAGCCTCCCAAGTAGCTGGGACTACAAGCACATGCCGCCATGCCCAGCTAATTTTTCTTTTTTTCATTTTCTTTCTTTTTTATTTTTTGTAGAGATGCAGTCTTGCTATCGCCCAAATTGGTTTCAAATTCCTGCCCTCAAGTGATCCTCCCGCCTTGGTCTCCCAAAGTGCCAAGATTACAGATGTGAGCTGCTATGCCCAACCTGCTACTATCACCTTTTTAATAAAGATCGTTTTCCTAAACATGCCAGAGTTCATTTCTTTAGTAGACACTACAAACACTGACTGATAGAGTAGGTTTATTAAATGAAAAACCTTCCCAACTTTTTAATATGAATAATTTCAATCATATAGAAAATTTAAAAGAATAGTAAAATTAATAACTGCATACCATCCATCTTGATTCAACAATTAATAATGTTTTCATAAATTTCCTTTATCTTTATATGTATTTATGTGTTTTTTTCTGAACATTTGAAAGTTAGTTGCAAACACCTAAGAAAAATGAATAATTCTATAATATCCTTATAAAAATAAGCTGTATTCAAATTTTCCCAAATGTCCCAAGAATGCCTTTGTACCTATTTTTTCAAGCCAAAGTCCAATAAAACACATTTGGTTGCCTGCCCAGTGTCTTTGTGTAATAAAAAAAAAGGTAATTGAAAAAAAGAGAGTATGTGGGCTTTAGTCTTTCTTTTATGGGCTTCTACCTAGTGACTGAGAAGATAAATATGGGAACTAACAGTTACTAAGCACTAATCGCATGCCAGGCTTATGTGAAGTGATGGGCATAGCAATATGAAGAGGGCAAGGTCCCTGACCTCAAAGATGTACTCTGTGTTTCTCCAAATGCACACAATTTAATGGTTTCACTTTTAACCAGCTTAAAGAACAGATAGGGACAAGGGATATTAGAATTAATCATTTTCTTGGCCCAGAACTACATTATGGACTGAGAGAGCTGTGCAGAGCTGGATGCACACATCTAATAATTTATCATCCGCTACTTTCAGAAGCCAGGACCAACATCTCAGCATGGTGATCAAGGACTGTCACAGCCTAATTCCAGTCTAACTGTCCAGCCTCAACTTTCACCACGTTCTCTTGTACTCAAACTAGACCCACAGTTTCTAGAATATATTTCACGTTTTCCCATTACTACATTCTACTGAAATACTTCTCCCCACCACCACCACCCATGTCTATCTTCAAACTCCCATCTGCATGGTCCAAGACATATAACCACAAGCTCAGTGAAAATGTCCTCAAATCTATTTTCAATTAGAAGAAAGCTTTCCTTCTTTTGTGCTCTAGCTTGTATATTTCTTATTTTGCTTATCGAGTTTTGTTTTATATTATTGCATTGTGCTTTTCCCCTAAGTAAACCCACTGAAGGCAAGAACTTTATTTTAGTACTTTCCCATACTACCTATCACATGGTAGGTACTCAATTTTTGTGAATTTGATTATAATTAATCGTACAGCTTTGACAGTAATTGGAGAGTAACTTTAACAAAACATCAGGCATTAAAAGAAATTCTAATGAAAATGGGATTCAAATGGTTTATTCTGTATACCTGGCCCTCTTCACATCAAACATCATGTTCTCAGGGAAGCCTTCTGAGATCTTCCCTAACAAAGTATATTTCCCCCATTATAATCTTTCATCATCATATACATTATCTTTATTCACACTTTA
This sequence comes from Lepilemur ruficaudatus, assembly GCA_963574885.1. NCBI lineage: Eukaryota > Metazoa > Chordata > Mammalia > Primates > Lepilemuridae > Lepilemur > Lepilemur ruficaudatus. The sequence continues at coordinate 24,401 of CAUYRT010055803.1, forward strand.
TAATTATAAATTTATTTTTGTGATTATTTCATGAATATCTTTATCACTAGATAAAAGGTTCTGTGAGGTAAAGAATCATGTTTGGTTTTGTCCATCATCACAGCCCCAGCACCAAAATGAGTAGCATCTTGCAGGCATTTTATAAATATTTGTAGAATAAATGAATGAATATTGTATTATCATGGTGCCTAAGAATCAAAAGTTTATAAGTAGAAATACTAATAACTACCTAAAAAATAGTCCCAGAAGAGTGACCAGACCCCTAAGCTACAAAGGGACACAAGCACATCATGCTATGTGCAATGTGCCGTTCTTTACTGATGATCATAAGGTTTAAAAATGACATGAACTAATCTAATGGAAAATCATTTTGATAAGCCTATTTTTATAAACCTACTGCTACATATTCTAAGAGTAGACAGTTTTTAAAAAATACGTTTCCCATATATATGTGAGTACATATGTTTACATATGTAATATACACACACATACAACCCTCATAACCTTCTTTAATTGATTTATTAAAAGTTATTTTTTAATTTGCGTGAAAATTATCTTGTAAACTGGATCAATTATTAGCACTGTGCCTTGTCTGAAGAAAGTAAAATAGAGATATAGCAGCTATCAGATTCATGTTATAAAGACATTCAGTTGACAATATAAACCCAAAACTAAGGGTGTCTACATTACCAGCTTATTAACATCGGTCATCAATTTTCAGGATTATTTATAAATATTCATTTTCATCATGAGGAGAACAAGCATAGATTTTTATTGTTTAAAATTTACCATTAAAAAAAATAAAATAATTCCTTTACAGAGTATATTTAACATTCTCCAAAATAGTCTGATACTTTAGATTCCAGAACAAGCACTGTCTGTGGCACACAGCTAAGATCACATGATGTTAACATTTGTTATTAAGGAAGAAGTCTCTGTATGTTTTCAATTTTCATTTCTGACACTTGATTAGGATTAACAAAGTTGCCCCATTTACAGATTGTAAGAGCTGCCAGGACTCCTAAAACTGTACTAGAAAGATGGATGAAATTTGTGACATTTCTCACACTAGACCAAGTGAGATCAGACACATTAATTCTACGTGTGTAGCTGAGAATTTGTATGCCTCCATGTCTACGGCAAAGAGGCTAAGTGAACTTAAGGCATGATCTTTGGCAGCTTTATGCAGCATGATGGGCATGAAGAAAAATGTTTATAAAAGAGCACATTTGAATCCCTGGTACCTCTCGGGGGGATCACTACATTGTCAAACAGTAAAGGAATGTTTAAATATAAATCAATTATGCATTCCCTGAATGAAGTCTACTCTTTGGTGCATAATTACTGGATGTGTACTTCAGAGTTCCAAGTTTGAGTGAGTGTTTCATTTCTCACTTAGGGGATTTAGCACCCACCATGCAGTAAACAACAGCTTCCAGATGCCAAAAATACATTCCTGCCAGCAGCCAGCAGATGGCTGTGTGGATGGCAGACAGGACGCCTTCATACACCGCTCCATTCTGGGCTGTCTGACTTGTTTTATTTACTTATTTGACACAGACAAAAGAAGTCACACAGTTCACATCTGAGCTTCAAAGTATTACAATGAAATAAACAGCCATGAACATGCCACCCAAACTTAAGGAGAACTAGAACACTATCAATTTTTTTCATCTACCTGTATATATGTTCCTTTCCTACCTCATTTTTCTGCCTTCTCTTCAGAGGTAACTGAAATCTTGATTTTTTTGTATTTAATTTTGCTATACTTCAAAAAAAGTTTTAGCAGATATGTATATCTTTAAACTTTGTACTGTTTTATTTTCCTTGTTTTGTGTTTTACAAAATATCATATTTAATGTAGTCTTCTGCAACTTGATTTTGTCATCGATATTGTTGCTTATAGCTATAGTTCACACATTCATCTTTACTGCTGTATAAAATTTCACTGTGTGACAATAGCATGATTTATGAATTCATTCTACTGTTTCTAGACATTTGGGTTAGGTACAGTTGGTTTTTGTTTTTGTTTTTGTTTTTGCCATTATGAATGATGCTGCTGTGAAAGAGTTTCCTGATGAAAAGGTACAAGAGTTAAGGGCTAGGAGTAGAATTGTTGAGGCCTCGAGTGTCACAGTCCATTTGCGTTGCTATAAAGGAATACAGGAAGCCAGGTAATTTATAAAGAAAAGAGGTTTTATTGAGCTCACAGTTCTGCAGGCTGTACAAGAAGCATGGTGCCAGTGTCTGCGTGACTTCTGGTGAGGACCTCAAGCTGCTTCCAACTCGAGGCAGAAGGAGAAGGGGACCCAGTGTGTGCAGGTCACATGGCGAGAGGAAGCAAGAGAGAGAAGTGCCAGCCTCTTTTCAACACCCCTGGAGGGAACTATGAGTGAGAACTCACTCTGGTGAGAATGGCACCAAGTCATTCATGAGGGATCCACCCCCACGACCCAAACACCTCCCACCAGGCCACGCCTCCAACACTGGGGATGAAATTTCAACGTGAGACTTGGTGGGGCTAAACAAACCATAACCAAACCATAACATAGAGTATGTGGAAGTTCAATCTTACAAGACAGTGCCAAACTTTTCCGAAGTGATTGCGTCAATGCACATTCTCACCAGTGGTATGTTATAGTTCCTGTTAGTCCACATCCTCACCAACACTTGATATTATCAGACCTTACTATTTGTCAGTCTACTAGGGTGTAAAATAATACCTCACTTGGGTCATTCCTAAGCTATCTTCTTCCCAGCCCTGACCGCATTCCAAGCCATCCCACACTTGTGGATCTTGAAGGGATCGAAGGAGAGAGAGGGGGTAGAGAGTAACCTATGGAGCCACGGAGATTCTGAAATTGATTTGAAATTGAGTTGATCCCTACAAAAGCATTTCCTGTGAAACTCAACATGTACATGAGTGTACAACAAGTACATTCATTCCTTAAATTAATATATTTTTAGTTTCTCATACATGCTAGGTACTTCTCTAGGTTCAGGAATATCACAGTGAATGAAACAGACAACGTTCTTGCCCTCTTGGTGGGGGAGGAAACAGACAATAAAGAAATAAATTTAGAACATAATATCAGAAAATGAAGGCCAGTTTTGGAGCCAAATAGACCAGTGCTCAAATCCTTTTTACACACCATACCAGATACTTAATTTCTCTGAACCTGTTTCATCTTTTATAAGTAACAGTTATCATCTTGCAGGATTATTGTAAGAATTAGAAGCTAATATATAAAGATTGGTATTCTCTCCTCTCTGGCCACTTTCAGGAGTTTCTGGGGCAAGAGGATCCAAGGATCTCAAGGATGCGGCAATGTCATCTCCTAGATTGCTCCTCCTGGGGCTGGACCCACAGGGCGCCACTTCTCATAAATACAGAAGCCTGTACACCTCTGCCAGCCAGCACTGGCCTGTCCGTTGTGCCCTGATAACCACTACTCACCTTCTCCCACTTACTTTAACTGACGTCTTGATCCTGATCTGCTTTTGTCCCTTCCTGTGAGGCTGTAAGCCTTGGCATTGAGCTCTGTTCTTTACAGTCACACTATCTTCTTTGCTATTTTTCAGACATTACAGATAACTTTATTTAAATATTGATTTTAACAAACCAACTAGTAAAAAATATGTATGAGCCAATCTGGAAAAGTTGAACACTAGTGAAAATTGGATGATATGAAGGAATTATTGATAATGTTTAAAGTGTGATAGTTATATTGTAGCATGTCAAAGAAAAGTGTTATCTTTAGAAATACAAACTGAATATTTTTGGATGAAATTATATAATGTCTTGTCTGCTCTAAGATAATCCAGTGGTGGAATGAAGGCTGGTGAATTGGTTGGAAGTATAGCAGTACAATCATGGATACATGGGGCTCATTATACAATTCCATCTACTTTTGTATGTTTCAGTTTTTCCATAATAAAAAAGTAGGAAAAAAATGATGCAAATACGCTTTTGCCTCAGGGCCTTTGCATACACTGTCACTTCTGCCTGGAATGTTTTTCTTCCAGATAGCCACAAAGCCTACTTCCTTGATTTATTTTGGTCTCTGGTCAATGTCACCTGCTGAGGTGGGCCTTCTCTGACTACCTTATGCAAAACAGCATCCCTCTTATCCTGCTTCCTTTTGTAGTCCTCTAATACTGCTTTGTCTTTCTTTATAGCATTTCTCATTATCTGACATTTGTCATATTTTCATTTCTACAAATGTAGGCTCCATTTGGACAGGGAATTTGTTTGTTTCACTCACTTCAATGTCTCCATTCCTTGAACAGTGACTGGCATATAAGAGACACTCAAAAAGTATTAAAATAAACAAATGTACATGTTACACAGCTCAGAGTTCTAATCAAAGCCAGATCAGTAATCCCACTATATTGAGTTACTTTGTCTACCACTAATTGATTCTCCGTCCAGAGTTCTACTCATGCATTTTAAGGATGGAAGAAAGCGTTTTTTAAATAGGTTAGTTATTACCATTCCAAATCCAGTTTGGAGGGACTAAAAAAGAATTGTCAGATTACCACACTGAGGTCACAAGGACTGCAATGTCTTAGAAAAACTTCAGTTTTAGAGTTAGCTCTTCTCAAGGCCACTGCCTAGAAACAAATGTACTCTGGCTAATTTAATCCATGGAAACATAGACTGTTACGTTATTTCACAATTGAACTCTGGTTTCTCCTTTTCCTGAATGTAATGTAACTGTCCCATCCTTTGAAGAACATAATTTTGGATTGCTTTTCCAGTAGTAGTGAATTTACTCTGGGCTCCTTACAGCTGTAGACTGATCTGTTTCTAGACCAGTCGTGCACATTCACACGAGACTGACAAGGCCTCTGCCCATGAAACCAAGGAAACCAGAGTCCTGGTTTAATTCAGTGAACCACAGGATCTTGACGGACATATGCCCTTGGTTCTTCTTCCTTACCTTCCTTACCCTGCTTAATGTGACAATAGTGATTTAGTGATTTTTGGACACCTTTGCCAGACCTTGTCTTCCTGTACCTTGGTTCTGCTCTTGGTGTTCCCCACACCTCTGCTGGGGAATTAATAGTAGAGATGGCTACAGAGCCAGAAAGCCCTAGAGCTGCCCATTCCACAAAGACTGGCCCACAGACAGAGGGTAAACAATTCCAACAAAATCTCAGTATTCTCTTCATAAAACAACAAATTTTAAAAATTATGAGTTTACAGATTTCAAATTTAGCATCTTTTGCTTCAGAGAAATAAACATACTTCTCCAAGAGTCTATGAACAATCACGTTGCAGGCATTATAAATAATATTACATGAATATAACACATAAATAGTTACATGATATCAAAGACCTTTCTTACCTGAACTATACTCATAATGGAAATATTACATAATTACTGTAATAATATATAAAAGGAAAACAAAATTTTAATATGAGAAACTATTAAATGTGCTAAAATTTGTGTAGATAGTACTAAATTAGCATTGTCAAAATGTTTGCTTTAACATTTGCCTTCAAGGAGATTTTTCTGCTTAGAGAAAAGACCAAATAGGCAGTGATTAGGTTCCCAGATCTTGTAAAGTCTGACTGATGTGAACCGACTCTAGCTCTTTCACACATAAATTTTATGTACAAGAGCCTGGGATTCTGGGAAGGGCCACTCCCATGTAATAATGATGTCCTATTTTCAATAGCTTCCATGACAAGGGAGACACAGAACAAAAAATGCGGATGGCATGACCAACTTCTTCATGAAAAAACAGGGCTAAGAGGAGGCATGCAAGAGCTAACTGAAAAAGCAGAAATGTTCACCATGGTGGGCTTTGGGAGAGGCCAGGAGTTCCTACAGTGCTTTCAAAATCCTTCTAAGAATAAAATGTCACATTAAAATGAAATCATTTTTTATAGACTTTGTGTGGAAAGGCCTTTCTGTTTTTCTAGCAACTAATTCCTACAAGAATGCTGAGTGTGGGGGTGCAGCCAGTGATTGGGAAACATTGGGGGACACAAGAAGCAAATGCATGGAAGGATGGCTGATTAGCAAAGAGTTCATCATTATCAAGATATGTGATAGAGCAGTCTATTTTGGGCTTCACTTGCCCTAGCCTAGATGAATTCATGGAAATTGTATATACATATTTAATTTATTATGAAATATTTCAAACTTTCAAAAAAGTATAAATAATAATAAATGCCCATGTACCCTTAATCTAGCTTAAAGAATAAAACTTTATTAATACAGTTGAAGGCCTCGGTGCACCCCCAGAGATTGCATTCCCCTCCATGCAGGGGTAATTATCATTCTGAATTCAGTGTTTCTCATCCCATGCATTTCTTGAAAATTATATTTCATGCCAACCCTGAAGAGGTTATGAACATACTTTTTCAATTCTAAAGCTCTAGGGAACTGTTTAAATTGTGCTAAAAATAACTCTCATTGCTCTAATAAGTTAATATAAAAATATTTTTAGCATACCATGAAGCTTTCCACAATATATTATTTTAAATGAGTCAACTAATTGGTAGTAAATATCCCAAGCTAAATAATAATTGCAAGTAATCTGGGGACTCTGTGGATTAAATTTATAGTTTTTATTCTACCCTATTTTAGACAACAAAAAAAATTAGCCACTCAAAAGTAGAAGGAAACCTTGATTAACTGGAGCACGGCCAATGCTCATGGCATAGCTAATCAACTAACAGTAGCCGGAATGAAACACTTTAAAAGGGCTAATGACTAAGGAGTGTACTCTATACTCTTTAAAGTGGGCAAAATTCCCAATGAACTCAGCCTTGGTGCCTGAACCTCCCTGGTTATAACTTAGGCATGTTTCAGAGTTGTGTGAATGCTTGTTAACCAGCAGAACACCATTTAATGAATCTCTGTACTATTATAGTCACCCAAGAGACCTTCTCTACTAGACACCAACTCCTTTTACCAGAGTGGTAGAAGAATTGATGCGCTTGGAAATGGCATTGTTTTAGGCTAGCTCAGGAAAACATGAATGGGTCAAACAAAGCACAGTGTATTTTGTGAAGGGCCAGATCAATGATGCATTGTTGGAAACCATCAGAGAGGATAGCTGCAGTCTAGCAATTGATTTGTTGGTTTTTAGTTCCTAGCACAAAGACCTTATATTATTAATACAAGCACACAATCTTTTATCTGAAATTCTGAAATCTAATGAACTCTGAAAATTGACAATTTGTTCACAACTCAAAATATCAAAACCTTGTACTGGCCTGAATTCATTTAGTGGCAAATTATCACCTGAACTGACATCAGGCTATCTAAAATCTATTTAAACCATTTACTGTGACTATTTATATGTTTCACTGCAGAAATAGTAATGAATTTGATTAGAAGGTTTTGCTCCAGACTTCCTGGAAATGCTACATAACACATAGAATTACCATTCTAAAATCTAAAAAGTCTGAATTTTAGAACACAGTCAGCCCTAGGGGTTTCAAATTGGGTAACATGGAACTACGATAGCTACCACTGATTTAAGAAAATACCGTGGGCTGGGGCTGTTAGCCCTTTCACTATCTTATTTTACTCTCATAACGACCTGCAATTGAGACAAGCACATTTCTCCACCTTTGTTGTTGCATTAATGTACATATCATTGAACGTTAAATAAGATTTTTCCTACTGCCATTGAATTGCCAGGAAAACCCCAAATCTGAGAACATTAGATGCTAAAACTGAGGAAAATAGGTGCTTCCCAACCTAAATCATCAAGAAAGCCTTTAGATCTATGCCCTCAAACTTGCTAAAAGCAAAGCTAGATTTGCTATCCCAACCATCACCCCTAACATCAACAACTTATAGACAAAGACCAAAAATTCTAAAAGAAAGATCAAGGTTGAGAGTTCCCTCCCATCACCTTGCTTTTTTTTCCTTTTTTTCTTTTTTTGTGCTTTTTCCCTCCCTCCCTCAGCCTGAGACAAGTGAGGAGGACACTAAGAGAATCGCTGGAAGTTTGTAAATTTGGAAAGGGCCTGCAAGAAGAAGAGCGTCATCTCCCAGCTGCAGTTATAATGATGCTCTGAAATTGCCAATGTGCCCTTTGTGCCTGTTAGAGCAGAAGGAAGAGGAATGGGAGGGAGGCGATGACAAGGAGGAGAGAGGGAATAGTCAAGTGGCAGCCAGCTCCTTCGCTGAGGTGGCAGAACAGCTGCACAGGAGATGGCACCATTTTAGGCTTAGCTGGTAAAACGTGAATGGGTCAATTGACATATAGCTGTGTGTTTCATTTTTGTTTTTGTTTTGTATGTGTTATTGCTCATATTTCTGTTGGGCATGGCAAGGATCTGAGGGTCTCTTCTTGGCCAAGTGGACCCTGAGGAAGATAGACAGCCTTGAACCATCTTGGAGGTGCCACACCCAACAGAGCTGCCTGTCGGCAAGACGCCCCAAGATCAAGAGACAGCAGGACTGTGTGAGGGAAAGGAGAGGAAGCAGGCGGATTTTAAAAGAGGTCAGGCTGGCTTCTCTCTAGTCAGAGAACTAAACGGCGGGGAGGTGCTCTGTAAAAGTCCCCAGAGAGCTCACGTGTGCTCCCCTGGATGCCTGTTTCACTGCAGCCAAGAGAGGACAACGTCACGAGGTGAGTAAAAAGATGTTTGCCCCTTTTCATTGCCCTCCTCCTGGCCACAATACACAGAGGAGAAAAGGCCCCAGGAGCGTGTGTGTGCACGTGGGTCACACTTCAGGCTTCTGTCACTTTGATGTCCACTGCTACCCACATGCCCACCTCCCATTCCATCATACCTTTCCCTCCGTCCTTCACAGAGAAATTGCAGTTCCTCCCCGGTTCAAGCCTGAACGAAAGAACATTGTTTCCCTCAGCACAGCAAAAGGAGCTGGAATCTTCCAGAGGAACTTGATTAAAAACAAAGGGACATAAACAAAGAAAACACAAAATTCACAGGTACAGTGAAGCTAACAAAGTATAAGTTTCCAACCCTACAATAGCTAAACAACACCGGGCTCCCGACTGCGGTGCTCACGTGCTCTCTGAGAATCCTGTCCAGTGAGACCACTTCAGATCACCCACAACTGTCCCTCCACACCCCTCTTTGTCTTCTTAGAGGGAGGTTTGAGGGACATCCTGGCTGGACAATAGGTGATACATACATGGGCAAAGAAATAGTGTACTTTCTTAGCTCTTGAGTCAGACAGACTTGAAAGACTTTATGAAAGTTACTTAACCTCTCTGAACCTTAATTTTTCTTTTCTATGTAACACCAATTACATAGTTATGAAGTGCTCACATAAGTATCTGCATATGGTAAGTACCCAAAAATGTTTCCTATCTGCAATGGACTGAATGTTTGTATCCCCCCAAATTCATATATGGAAATCCTAACCAGCCCCCATGTGGTGCTATTAGGAGGTGGGGACTTTGAGGGGGGCATAATAGGTCACGAGGGTGGAGGGCCTTCAAGAATGGGATTAGTGACCTTATAAAAGGGACCCTGGAGAGCTCTCTCATCCTATTTCTGCTATGTGAGAGTACAGCGAGAAGTTGGCAAGCCACAACGAGGAAGAGGGCCCTCACCAGGGTTGACCATGCTGGCACCCTGATCTCAGACTTCCAGCCTCCAAAACTGTAAGAAATAAATTTCTGTCATTTTTAAGCCATCCAGTCTATGATACTTTGCTGCAGCAGCCCTAACTGACTAAGATACTACCATCATCATCGTCATTATTATTATTCTTATAGACAGGAGTGTAGGAAGAAACCACCTGGCTATATCTTCCTTCTTCTCCCTATATTTATGTATCCATCTTCCCATTCTTTCTCATATTCCTCCCATCCTTATGGCTAGGTAAAAGTTATATTTCCTTACACCTGAATGTATCTAAGTAATTTCCTTGTTGATCTGAATAAACCACATCATAGATTTGTTGGAATAAACCATATCAAACTCATCAATCCACTCGTAGGTAAAGGTTGGCTTCTTTACCTAAAGTTCTAGCCTGGCATCTGGACCTTAGTACAATGACCGAAGGTTACATCCCAGGACTAGCTGAACATTTCTGTCTGTTTCATCTCTGAAAGACATCTTTATTTCCAAAACCCAGGTGATGAACCTCCACAGGGCAGCCACTCATCACATTTTCCCCAACTCATATGCTTGAGCCAGGTAAACTGAAGCCTGCTCACCCCTATCCAGGCATCAGACAAGTCCAGGCTCAACCTTGGCTCAGTACCAAACTACTAACAGTAAGTGAGTAATCTTTCTAAGCTTCATTCCCCCCTTTGTGAAAGGGTGATTACAGTATCTCACAAACAGAGTGTTTGTATAGGTTAAATAAGAAAATGAACGTCAAGCACTTGATGCAGAGGCTGGGCCAAAGTACCAGAGGCACAATAAATGGTGGACAACGTCATTACTACCTGCTTATAATATCATAATTACTTTAGGTGAACAATTAAGTGGACAATTTCTATCAAAGGGAAAAAAGACTGTCTTTTACGTAGTCTCTGTGTAAAAGAGATTGCATAATCTGCATAGAACCCACTCAATAAACTAGTGGTTCTCAGCCTTGAGGTACATGAGTCACATGTTTACCTTTGAATCTTGATAAATGTCCTACTTACCTAAAACAGAAGTATAACTAGCACATTTTATAGACCTGGGTTCCTTAATTGGTTTCCTAATTATGGTCTATCTTAATTGCCAGCTCCAATCATATGATTGAACAGAGTTCCCTCTACATTTATTGTTCTTGAAAGTCTCATGGTTGAAGGTAAAGAATTTGTTTTTAACACTAATGTGTTTACATTTTGTACTCACATATACTAGCTGGAGCCACACGCCCCGGTCTGCCCTTCATTTCTATCCAAAGTTCCTCCTGCAAAATACAGCCATTTCTGCCCCATAGTAGAACCTAAAATGTTTGTTAAATAAATCCATAGGCATAGAATGGCTAAATGTCCCTCAGGTTACAATCTTGGATGAACAATGAGTGGTCCACACATACGAGACATGACTTTCTTTGACGTATACCAGTGGGAGGCAGTGCAGTGAGTTTCTAAGTCAGACATACCAGGATTGGAGATTTGTCTCTATATGATCCTGGGAAGATCAATTAACCTCTCCAAGCCTTTGTAAAGATGGAGATAATACTAGTGCCCACCCCTGAGTGGCTGGGAGGATTAAATGAGTCAATCAATGAAAAGCGCACAGCTTTTAAGAGACAGTCTCCTTAGTGCTGACCTCACGTCCTTTCTTGGGATCGCTCCTTTCTCTCTTTCTTAATTTCATTCACCTTCTAGTTTCTAACCAGGGATCTTCCCTGGCAAGATTACATCTGGAGAATCATGTTCATTTCTGAGCATTCGAAGAGGGCTTTGACCAGGACTGTAAAGGCCACAAAACTGTCATGTGAAAAGTGGACTTTTAGACAATAGGTACAAATTAAGGAAATACAAATGATGTATGGATTTTAGCTAATAATATTGGCTCAATAGCTGTGACAGATGTTCCATAAAAATGTAAATAATAGGGGAAACTAGGTGTGGGGTATGTGGGAACTCTGTAATTTTCTTGTACCTTTTCTATCAATCTAATACTACTCTAAAATAAAAAGTGTATTAACTGTTAAAAATATCTATCAATTATCAAAACATTAAAATTCAAATTTATATGTATATTTATAATTTGTTTCTATATTTACAAAATAAAAAATTGTCAGAATAAAAGTGGAAAGAAATTTTTTAAATGGATCTTTAGCCAGAAATAAGGAACATCTTGGGGAGATGATAATATTGATCACTTTCTTAAAATATTTGCAAGTCTCTTTTGTGTGGAAGATAAGATATATGCTATATAGTTCCCAAGTCAGAAATAATGAGCAGAAATTACAAATGACCCACTTTTACCTCAGAAAATGATTAAAACTGTATATACACACACGTAATGGACACATTATGAAGTTGTCCATGGAGAAGGCAGATGACCACTCATTAGTGGATAGGAAGTTGCACTTCATAAAATTGCTTATATTTTATGACCATCTGCTTATCCTAATGTCCATCTGGTCTACCTTGACCTTTTCTACCTTCATCCTTTTGATACGTTAAGTTTTAGATTTAGAAGGGACTTCACAGACCATCTAGTTCTTATCTAAGGTATGGATTTTCTGACAGTCTTCTTGGCCTCTCGTATTATTTGCAAAAACATTACTAGGAATCCCACTGTTGAGCTTAAATCATTATTCTTTGTTCTTTCTTACTCTGGCTCAAGATCCTCATCTCAGGCTTTCCCTGCTTTAACAACCTGTTTGGACGCACTTCTCCAGCTCTGATATCAGATGCTACAAATTTGTTCTTGCTCTCCTGCTGTACAACCAAAGCTATGGCTGGTCCAGCTGCCCTGTACAGTCTTGTGAATCTGGTTGGCAACAAGGAACAAAAAAATCATCTGATGGATCATTGCCTGGGCCCTGAGGCTGACATCAAGTCTCAGTAATTATTTTTATGCAACACATTACCCAGCACAGGGTCTTACATACATCGCACAAATGGGTCCTAGAAGTGAAACAGAAATGCAACTTGAAAAATGCACCAGGACTCACAAAACATATAAAGTGTACCAAACCATAACAATCTAAGATGTCCTCTGTGTTCCCCAAGTACTTGGCCTAGGCTTCCTTTAGCTTTCCTCTCACTATTTTCATTCTTTTATTTATGTCTGCCCACTCCTTCCCCTTTTACTTAAGAGCAAAATCACTTTTGTTTTTCTTTGTACGTCCAGTGTTTACTCTTGACCTGAGCAAAAAATAGGCACTGAATAAATATTATTTAATCCAGATTATTTTTCACAACAAAATTACAAACAGAACTTTAAGGAATGCATGTGTTAATTATTCATTCTCAGCCATCATATCTGTATGGGGGAGCCTCATGTAAAACAAATCTCTATAATGCCCCTTCCTTTGGGGTGAGAAGAGTCTATGTAACTGTGTGCTGGGTGGCCAGGGTCACAAATGGTGACATAGGATTATAGGAATCCAGGTGATGGGCATGGAAAATACTGTTTGCAAAGAGGAAAATCAACCCCATTAAGCATTTTCAGTTAAGAATTGTTTTAACTACTAAAACAATACAGGAATTTTGTTTCTTATAAATATATATACATATATATGTGCTATAGATAAAGCTAAAGTCCTCTTAAAACGTCATATCCATCCTGATCCCAGTACTATTTTTTCAAAGGTATTTGCTATCAGTTTACCATGCATCCTTCCAGATTATTTGCATGCATTTATATATGTGTATTTGGATATGTGGGGAAAATATAGTACTGTTCTGTATATGTGTTTAATATAAATTTAATCATCAGTAAGTATCTTTAGACATTCATATTAACAAATAAAAAGTTTTGCATGTGAAATACAAATGGTAAAGATTGCATAAAAAATGTTCATTTACTTGGCTCTGCTACTTAACCTGTGTTAAGAAGCAAGCATACTCAGAACATGTGTGTATTTTGCATATAATATATTAATACTACTAAATATAAATCTATATTACATTAACCTTATATTCCCCAAAGATAATAGACAATTCCCATTATGGCTCAGAGGAGAGTTGTGAAGATTAATGAGATAATTCATAAAACTATTTCAGCTCTTTAGAATGCAAAAGCTAAAAATAAAGCAATATACTTTAAGTGATGAAAAACACCTAAATGCACAAGCTGTATATTGTCTTTAGTGGAAAAATAATTATTACCTTATATTCAAAAGGCTTGTATATAGTCATAAAGTTCTTATTTAACACTAGAGAAATCATAACTGTACATGCCACTTCTTTCTTAGTTACCTACATAAAACTCTAGTTTGCCTGTGTAAATGGGTCATCATTATATGTAGAATTTCATATTTTATAATAGGAAAATCACATTCATGCTCAATAATTTGTTTTTAGTGCCAACTTGAACTTTTTCCAACCAGACATTGAGAATGGACTTTTGAAATGTATGATGAAAAAGTATCAAGAATGATGAATCGATGCATTCACAGATGGAAAGTAGTAAGTGTTTGTGGTTGTGAACTATATTTGCTAATAAATTGTGTTTTAAAATCTGTAAAAGGCTTTTAGAAATGCAATTAATATGCACATTAATAAGCATTCCAGGAAATCACCAGCTCAATATGGAAAAGTAATGTGAATAAAACACATAGTCAATTTAACACTATGTTTACATATCCCGTACCTTATGTGTGAAGGCGTTGTCTGTCATAAGCGTGGCTAGAATAGGCAATGTACATTTATACCCAGCTAAGAGTTAATTCTTTCCCCACTTAATCATCCTAACAGAGTCACATTGTAACCAGTCTTCCTGGTATTGGGTCATTATCCTGTGCTCTGTTTGGAATCAGTGATGTTTTAATGGCTTATCTTAAGAGGATAATTTTTACTAAGGGAGAGACTAGGCTACAGGAGGCTACAGTGAAGTAAGCCCCCAGGTTTTCTGCAAGTGAATATACTAGTCAGAGTTCTCCAATAGGATATATATACACACATACATACAGAAAGAGAAAGAGAGATATTTAAGGAATTGGCTCAAGCAATTATGAAGGCTGGCAAGTAGAAAATCTACAGTTCAAATGTGAAGGCCATCTCCAGCCAGAATTCCCTCTTTATCCAGGGTGGTCAGTTTTTTGTTCTATTCAGGCCTTTAACAGATTGGATGAGGCCCACCCACATTACAGAGGGTAACCTGTTTTACTCAAAGTCCACCAATTTAAATGCTAATTTCTTCCAAAAACACCTTGATAGCAACATCCAGAATAATGTTTGATCATATATCTCAGCAGCATGGCCCAGCCAAATTGACACACAATGGAAAATTTGACACCATGGCAGAAGAGGCTTTGGTGGCTTCCCATAGGGAAACAAGAGCATCTGCTGGTGTAGCCGGTCAGCAGCCCATTGGAGAAAATTCTGAAATGCAGGAGAACTAATTAGCTCCTGCTTTCAACATGAAGGCTACTGTCCTGACGAGCCCCTACATGTCCTGCATCTTCTCTTTTAAAATCACTTCTCATCACAGAAACATAAAATAGCTGCCACTTACTATCTCAGTTAATCTTTACAACAACTTTTCAAAGCATATTTTATTTTATTTTTTATTTTTTAATTTTAGAATTTATATAAAACAAATCTCATAAGAAGCAAAATATTGTAGTAGAATAAATAAATAAATTTCCCTAGACCGGGAGTGAAGGCAGTGAAGATGATGATGATGACAATGATGGCCAGGCACTATGACAAATATTAAGCATATTTTATTCCTTCCATTTATTCAAGAGAAAATTAGGGCTCAGCGAGCAGCTGGCCTGAGGCCACCTAGCTAGTAAGTAGCAGATGCAGTATCCAAGTCAGGCTTCAGACAGACTTCAAGTTTCATGCTCTTGCTCCCTAGAGCAACAATTGTAGTTGCTTCATCTCTGTTTTCATTGCTGCAGAGAGTTCTATGGGAAGTCTGTGGCAGACTGCTAGTTGCCTACCCAGTATGCATTCTCATCTTATTCTTTACTGGGTAACAGAATCACTATTTTATTCAGGCAGCAGTGTGCCCAGCTAAAAGACTACAGTTCCCCAGAAAATAAGTTCAGGCCGATGAGATGTAAGCAGAAGTTGTTGAATGATCCCACGTGTCTTGCAACCCCCACTCCTTCTTCCTATCTGGAAAATGGACACGATGGCTTGAGTATGCACACATGTAGCCTGTTGACTGTAGTCACTAGCACAAGAAATAGATTGGAAGAAAATAGACCATAAGCCTACTAAGTTTTTTAAAATAAACTTTTTATTTTGAAATAATTTTAGATTTGCAGAAAAGTTGTAAAGATATAGTACAAAGAGTTCTCAGACCTTCAAAACACTATGCTATGTGAAAGAAGCCAGTCACAAAAGGCCACATATTGTATGATTCTGTTTACATGAAATATCCAGAATAGGCAAATTCATAGAGGCAGAAAATAGATTAGTAGTCGTCAGGGCCTGCAGAGGAGGGAGAGTGGAGAATAAGTGCTCAATGGATACAGGACTCCCTTTTGGGGTTATAAAAATGTTCTGGAATTGCACAGTGATGATGGTACAGAACACTGTGAATGCACTAATTCCACCAAATTACTGAACTGTACACTTTATAAATGGTGGGTTTTATCTTATGTGAATTATACCACAATAAAGAAAAGTTGCCATATACCTTTCAACCAGCTTCCCCCAATAGTAACTTCTTTCTTTGCCATGGTGCATTTGTCAAAACCAAGAAATCAACACTGGAACAACATCAGTAACTGAAGATTTCTTCACTGCTGTACCTTTCACATTCTCTTCTTTTCTGAAATGGTGTTTCAATTGTAATTACCCTGTTTATTCCTCCAGCTACTATATCCAGTGTGCTTGGGGGGAGATATTTATTTGTCTTTTAATTTCTAAAGCCACAAAGGGTCACACCCAGACGTGATGGTGAGGACTGCATCTAAAAATCCTGGAATTCTGCTGAATGAAGTAACTGGAGAAGACCTTGGGAAAGGGGTGAGTATATTCTATGTATGAGGAGAAGGGTGTTTAGAAGTCGGATCCTCAAAGGAACAGACTGTGCCAGAGACCACTAGTTATATACCCAATATCCAGGCTTCTCTTCTTCCTGGTTCCAGGACCCTGATTTAATTTGGGGTGGCAATGTGCCCGCCTAAAAGTCTTAATTTCCTATCTTTCCTGGTAGCTAGATGTAGCCATTTGTCAAAGTTCTGCCAATGAGATGTAAGCAGATATTGTTAGGTGGGGCTTCCTACAAAGCTCCTTAAAATAGGGGCAAACAGCTGGCTCATGCCCTTTGCCCCCTCCTCCCTTCCTTCTGTTCTCTGCTGGAATGTAGATGAGATGGCTGGAATAAGAGAGGCAGCCATGCACCAAGGAGAGCAGTGCTTGGGTCCCTGATGACTTTGCAAAGTAATTATCCCAGCCCTAAACTGCCATGTCCAGATTTACTTTATTAGAGAAAATAAACAATTAACATGTTTAAACCACTATACTTGAATCTCTGTTGCCAACAACTTAGCCTAATCCTGACTAATGTAAGGCTATAGATTGCTTGGGGTTAACCTCAAATGTGCATGGAGGGAAATTTTCCAAGCTCACAGGGAAGATTCAGGAACTGTCAATAATATTGTCTCCGTTATTACAGAACAGGCTGTGAAGGGAGAGACTACAAGTGAGGTGGTTTAGTGAAGATTTTATATTTGAGCTCCAATTAATTCAGTGATAGTCCCAACATAGACAGATTTGTCTCTGAAGTCAATTCCCAAACATATTTAATAACATTCATTGACTATTTTATTCCTCTGATGAATAACTGTGATGCTTACAGGAGATAGCAGATTTTTGACAATTTTTCCTAGCTGAAAATAGACGCAAAAGATTCCTTTTGCGAATGTTCCTGAGATGACTTCAAAAGCCCAGGTTTCGGCGGGACACAGTGGCTCACACCTGTAATCCTAGCACTCTGGGAGGTCGAGGCCAAAGGATTGCTTGAGCTCAGGAGTTTGAGACCAGCCTAAGCAAAGACGCCCGTCTCTACTAAAAGTAGAAAAAAAATTAGCCAGGCAACTAAAAATAGAAAAAATTGGTGGAGCGTGGTGGCACGTGCCTGTAGTTCCAGCTACTGGGGAGGCTGAGGCAGGAGGATCGCCTGAGCCCAGGAGTTTGAGATTGCAGAGGCACTCTAGGCCAGGAAACAGAGTGAGACTCTGCCTCAAAAAAAAAAAAAGAAAGAAAAAGAAAAGAAAAGCCCAGGTTTCAATCCTTATATTTTTATTTCTTACAGTTTGTGATTATATGACAATGAGTCGCATGAACAAAATATTGAAATCAATTTTATTTCTTTTTAAATTCGTATCACTACTTTTAGCTCCTACTAGCTATGATTCTCATCTTTTCATATTTTGCATTCCACAACCCATTTTATTCACAAAGACTTTTTTGAAAAACCATCTTTTTTGGGAATGACATTTTTATGTCCACAGACATTTTGCCTTATGTCTACAGCAGTATCTAAGGAAAAAAATGCATTAGTGTTGGGGTGGGTGAATTTTGTCATGAAAGAAAAGTAGTTTTCACAGACCATTGTTCTATGTAAGTCTAGACAAATCACATGTATACGTTTGATTGAGAACTGCTTTTGTACAGCATCAAGGAAACTGGACTGAGAAATGACCAAGTAGATGCTGTACATTGTCCAGAAGGCAACTTAAGTCAACACAGAGTCAATCTATTTGTGTTGGAAAACTATATTAATTTAGGGGTAAATATTAGTTAAGATGCTTTTGGGTGCCACTAAAAAAAAAATCAAATAACAAGTGGCATTTAAAAAATAGTTTATTTTTATCACACAACAGAAGTCTAAAAGGCTCTAAGTTGGCTTTTCTGTGATTTCTTTGACCTTCATCCTCATTGTCACAAAATGGCTTCCTGGGCTTTTAGCATCATGTTAAAAACAGAAAGGCTGGGGATGTGGGGTGGGGTGGGGAGAAGCTTTTCTTTCTTTTCTTCTTTCCCAGAAATCCTCAGTAGATGTCCCCTTACATCCTAGAGAAGAGCTGGGGTCACAAGGGATGCTGGGAATGGGAGTACTTGGTATTTTCTCTCTCTACTGTGGAATATAGATAGCCCTGCCAGCAAGGAAGGCAGGGTGTGGGGACAGACTGGGAAGGTGGCCAGCCGTGTCTGCCACAGGGCTTTGTAGCTATGGTCACTGCATGTGCCTTGCATGTTTCTTACAGCCAATGAGCTAAAGTATGGAGGGTGTGAACATCACACAGGGTGGGAGGAAGAGGAGAGGGTGGAAAACACGTGGCTGGTATAGAATGGCAGGCAGCTGAATGTTGAATATGAACATTCAACATTCAGTTGAGTTCCCTCAGAAATCATCAATGGATTTTTTTTTTTCCACTCTCTGAAACCTCACACATATTGAAAGGGATCTTTCTGTTGGGATTTTCCCTCTTAATGGTTTGATTGGAAATTTATCTCCTATTTATTTGTTCATAATTGTTATTCAAGATTTCTCTTGCACTGCCCCATGATTAGGGTCATTAGTTAGGAATTCACAGTTAGAAATCCAGAAGCCAATGGATACAATGTTGTTTACTCCACTTATTAAAGATAATATAATCTCTCATTTGCATTTATTGATGAAGACAGCTCCCCCAACCTTTACAGAATCCAAAGAACAATGCCATGCCAGATTTTGGTTTCATTCAGCAGAATTCTACCTTCCCAG
Organism: Lepilemur ruficaudatus; assembly: GCA_963574885.1. Taxonomy (NCBI): domain Eukaryota; kingdom Metazoa; phylum Chordata; class Mammalia; order Primates; family Lepilemuridae; genus Lepilemur; species Lepilemur ruficaudatus. The sequence continues at coordinate 43,707 of CAUYRT010055803.1, forward strand.
CAGCCTCCCAAGAGCTATTTTCAGTATTTTCTTCAGAACAAAACAGTTAATGCATAGCAAAGCAAGGGAGGGCCTCTGGTCATTGGATACTGTAAAGTGTAGACAAAAATCTTTTGTTTTGTTGTTTTTAATAAAAGCATGATAATGTATATCCTAATCAAATTTAAAAGGTTGGCATTTGAATATTTTTAATTAGATGGACTAGTGCATAGTGCCACATTTAGTCAAATCTAGAGTTCCCATTCCAGGCTTAAATAATAAATGTGGGCATTATTACCTTTTACAATACACCATTGATAGAACACCAACTTTAAAGCCAATTAAAGGTTGGCACTCTTCCTACCATTGGCAAAGTAACACTTGTTAACAGTTCCCCTTGTGACACGTTTCAGCATAATCACTGATTTCTGGAAACCTTATTTAGCACTTACGGATATTTTGAAATCTCTAATGAATTTCTTTTTATAGACATTTTTACGTTTTACTCTAATTTTTTAAAGGTGTTCAGGTAGTTTAATTTTATACACTCAGATGGTGCATGTACCTAGATATTTATATGTGAAAGACAAAATGTCAGAGTATGTAGAACTGTACTCTATAAATAATAAATAGTTTGCTCATAATACTCAGATTTTAATGGTTACATTTTTGAAATCTAATTGTGCCCAAATTCATTCAGAAAAATCTCATGTTAGAATCTGAATATGCAGATACCTTTTCTATTTAATAAATATAAGTTGTTGTAATTCTAAAAACTGGTTAGAAAAAACTAGCTAGAATAAGTAAATTCTTTCACAGTTATTTACTTGAAATAAAAATGTTTTGGAGGCTAGTGAAGTCTTTTTTCATTTCATATGGAAATAATTTGATAAGCTTGGCAAAGATGTGAGAAACATAAAAATGAACTAAGAACATTCAAGTTATTTTAGCCCTGAGTTTCTAACACCAAACAGAGAACTAGTTTTCATCAATTAAAGAATGGCCTGATTATATGCCATGCAAAATGCTAATGCAGAAATGAGCAACACCTAGTTCTCATTTAAGTTTTATAATCTGGCATACTTCAAGTAGACAAACATTAATTCAAGATGACACACCATATCCAGATACTGAATATTAGAAACTATATAACATTAAAGCAAGATTATAGAAGGCATCCAGATATTCAATATTAGAATAGATAATATTAATACAAGATTATATAATGTATCCAGATACTGGCAGAGGATTGATTCAGGTAGATGTAAATGATCTTCAGAAAAATCATCAACCTTCAGAAGCTGCTTACATCATTTTTGCTTTATGTAACCTAGTCACACATAAATTAGCACCATGGTACAAGATCAAAAAATCATAAAAGCCACATAATTTAACATGTCTTTTTTTTTTAGTCATCTACTGTTGTTACAAGTTTACTTAAGTACATATTGTTTAGTTTGGTTTAATAGAAAAACTCTTCTGAAGACATGTACTATCTATTTAGGGATAAGATTTTTTTTTAATTTAGAGCAAGACACAAATGATGTCGCAAATGATGTTGATAATGGTGAAAAATCAGAAATAAATAAATTATTTATTTATAAATAAATAAAAATTAAGTCTGGTATGGCTGAGACTGTTGGTTGCCTACCCATATTCATTCACCTTTATTTCTTAGTAACAGCCTTATTTCACTCAGGGTGGCCACATATAGGGCAAAAAGACTACATTTTCCAGCTGTCCTTCAAGTTGAGGGTAGCCTCACACCTAAGTTCTGGCTAATGAGATGGAAGCGGAGCTGGGCTTCTGAGAAGGCACCCTTCAGGGAGCTGGTTCAGTCCAGAGGGGTGACTCTTTTGCATTTGTCCCTTTTTCCTTTCTGCTGATGTTGAATTCCAGCAGTTAACTTGGATCATGAAGTGACCATAAGGATGGAAGCCCCCATATGAAGGAGCAAAATGATAAAAGGAGTCCAAATCCATGAAGACTTGAAGCATGCAAGTTGGGCAGTCACACAAAGACCCACGTTCAGAAAGGCCCCACGTGTGGTTTCTCTATTGTCACAATCTTGAAATTCTTAACAATGGTATCTTTGGAGCTGTGTTATGTAACTGACGCCTGCTAGAACAATGAAACATGTATGTGAGAAGGAACGTAATCAGCAGGTTTGCTGTCCCGTGTTGCCCCATTTGCATATGACCCCATGAGTTTTGCATTCCAGAGGACCCACAATGAGCTCAGTGAAACTGAAAAGAGTGTAGGAGGAAGAGGGTTATATCTGTGACTAATTAATTGGGGCGCTGACAGCCCCAAGACACCACACTGTTCATTTGAACTACTACTTACTACGCAGAAAAAAGGCAACAGCATTTCTAGAAACAATCAAGGAATCCTGTTGTATCATTTATTACTTATGTTACTTCCCTGTAATAGTCAACAACTTACCCTGAAAATGATGACACAGAAGAAAAAGGAAAGATAGATAACCCATAGTTCCTTTTAATTTTAGTCCTTCCTGATTCATCATTAAGCCAAAGGTGGAGAGTGTTGGTAGAAGACGCTTATATCAAGAAGTGAAATAAAGACAGCTAATTTCATTTTGTGCAATGTTTTCACTGTTCTGGTTAAGAATAAAGTACAAATGCACACACTATAAGATATGAATTATGTCATTTCAGTGACTTCATGTACTCATTAAATGTTCTACTATTTCCATTTAAAACTAGCATTGTTCAATATAAAGACAAAGGATTAAATTCATACTAATAATTTAAATGTTTATGTTTTTGTGACTTAGAACAATATTAAATAGAAGATTAAAAAACATCATAAGTCAAGAGAGAGATCTGGGAAGAAAAAAAGAATCTTTATATCTTTATATTACAGTACTTTTTGTTTGTTTGTTTTTTGAGACAGGGTCTTGCTCTGTTGCCCAGGCTAGAGAGCAGTGGCATCATCACAGCTCACTGCAGCCTTGAACTTCTAGGCTCAAGCAATCCTCCCTCCCACCTCAGCCTCCCAAGCAGCTGGGTCTATAGGCATACACTACCATGCCCTGGTAGAGATAGAATTTTGCTGTTGTCCAGGCTGGTCTCAAACTCCTGGCCTCAAGCAATCCTCCCATTTCAGCCTCCCAAAGGGTTACAGGCATGAGCCATCATACCCAGTCAAACTTTTAATGGAAATGTTTTCCTACTTTTTCAACAAGTGGCCCTCATTTTCATTTTGCACTGGGCTCTACAATTACTTAGCTAGCTTTGACTTCAAGTAGCCACCACACCATCCTGAACTGCCTACTTTCCTGTTTAAATTATTATTTCCTTTTTAGTCAAATTTAATCCTGACACAGTATACAGTATAGCCACTTAAGTGCTACTAAAGAAGGATATTTGATTATTTGGAAAACTTTTGTTAGGTTTAAAAAACAATGGGTTCTTAATCTTTCACAGGATTAGAGTTTTTTAAAAAGTGGGTTATGAACAGTATTTTTTGTTGTTTATTTAAAACAAAATACATAAACACATAGCACACATAGATTTAAAAAAAAAAAAAGACTGGAAATAATTACACCAAATGTTCATAGCATTTGTCTCTGAGGGTTGGAATTATTGGTGTTATTCATTTTCTTTTTGTATGTGTGATGTGTTTTCTTCAGTCATCCTAAAATGAATATTTATTACTTATATAAATAGATAAAATCTAGAAAATTTACAAATGAATCCTGAACCACTATGAAATTTACTATTGAACCTAGAAACTATGTAAAACTTAGCTCCATGTAATTTTTTTTTACTTCCTTAATTTGGAGTTTTCAAATTATAAAAATGATATAGACTCTTTGTAACAACTGAAATAATACAAAGTTGTGTTTAAAAAATGCACAATTTTGCCTGGCATAGTGGCGTGCACCTACTCTGGAGGTTGATAGTGGAGGCTCACTTGAACCTGGGAGTTCAAGTCTAGCCTGGTCAACATAGTTAGACCCTGTCTTTAAACTAAAAAAACAACTATTTTATCTCTCTCTTCCATCCCTGCCATGTAAGGTTAACATGTTGAAAGACTAACATGTATCTTTTCACAAATTATATAATATAATCTAGCCTATATAATTTGCTCATATATATGTAGATTGGCGGGGAGAGTGAGTTTGTTTTCTGAGAAATAGAATTCTATTATACACATTAATCCACAACTTACTATAGTTACCCAATATAGCATGAACTTCTCTATAAGACAAAACATAAAACTTTACCATTTTTCTTATTTCTCCATGCTTACATGGAGACACATATCATTTTATATCCCATTTTACCCATCTCATTTTGAAACTTGGAGGTGTCTTTTGACAAAGATTGTCTGTTTGACTAAACTTTAGTCAGGCTCCAGAACCTTCTCCTAGGCCTATGTTCTTTCTTGTAAAATCCAGTTTTAGCAAGAGCCCTGCTAAGTCAATTTAGCAAGAACTCCTCCACCCCCATTCTTCATATCTGATCACTCTCAATATCTGATCAGCTTCCTCAAATTCCACCAACCCCAAGTGATGTCTGATCACCCTGGCCTGTCTTCTGCCAAGAATCCTGTTAGGTTCGTTTAACAAGAATCTCCCTCACTCCTGATGTTTCCTCTTAGAATTTTGTATCCATGGACCTGCACCCTGCTCCTCGGCTGTAAATTCCTACTTGCCCATCCTGTATTCAGAGTTGACTTTAATCTCTCTTCCCCACTTCAAAATTTACTATGGTCCCTACAGCTATCACGATGTTCCTGAACAAAGTCTTCCTTACTACGCTTTCACAAGTATTGTTAGATAATTTTTCTTTAACATTTTTAAGCATACATTTATTAAGCATTCTGTCTGTTGTGCTGTGGACACCAGTGGGTGCTTTGTGGGTTTGTGTGGGTGGGATGTTGCTTCCCATTGAACTCACTCTGCCATCTTGATCAGAGTACCTCAAAGGGAATGCTTTAAATTTGTGTTTCCAGACAAGATGCATTTCTTGCACATACGCTTTCTCTTTGCCTCTACTTTCTTATGCCACTTTTCATCTTATATCATGCTAACATATCTAGTCAGCCCTCTGGTCTGCAATATGCTCTTTGATACATCATCCTCCTGCTCTCGTGAGGGAAACTAGATTTGGTGCCTTGGAGAAGTAAGTCAGCATAGAATTTAATATTGATTAATTTAACCTTAAAAGGCTAGGGAAAACAGAAGCTTTACATATAGCAGTACCGGCTGAGGAACTGTGGAAATGGAGAAAATCGTTATTGGGCTGATTAATATGAAGCAGTTGGCAAGAAGATCCTGTCTATTCTTGAGTACGTGTGTATATGCTTAACTGTACTTAAATCTTAATTTAATCTGAGCTGGTGAAGAGTTAGCCTATAAATGAATAGTTTTCTTATCATTTTGAAATATGTTACATGAGTAATTAAGTTGTTTCTTCTTGATAACAAGTCTGCAATTGCATCATCTATTTATAATGAATCACACCTTAATTTCACTTATTTATGGCTTTATTCTCATTAACAATTATTCATTGTGAATTGACTGTACTCTGCAGTCTCTGCTGATGAGACTAGAAAATGCTCCTATCACCACAGGAAACACATAACTACCCTTTTGGGATGATTTTCTTGAAAAAAAAATTGATAAGAGTTTTTACTCCCCAAATGAGTTCACAGAAAAATCTTTACAGGGTGCGAATGCAAAGAATAGATGAAAGAGCCATAACACTGCATTGTGAAAACAAGAGAGGGAAAAAAAAAAAGAAAAACTCTTCAAAATCTATAACTAGAATATCTTTTTCAAAGCTCGATTTTTGTGCCAAAAGCTATTGTCAAACCCAATTTGTTACTTTAAGGGCTTTGCCCACAGTGAAGATGGAAAATAAAAATTAAACGTAGAAAAATTAAATTAAAATTAATCTTATGCTCCAAATATATATCAAGAAATTATTATTTCTCCCCAAACCAAGGTCATCCCAGGTTAAATGTGATGATTAAAGAGGGCCTTGTCCTCATGGCCTGGCCTGGCCAGAGGCAAGCTTCTGCAACAGGAAGTTCGTGGCTGGCATGCTCACATCTCCAAACAGCTCTCTGTGCCCTTTGGAGCCATCTCTCCCTCCCCCTCCTTCCAACTCTCAGGGGTCTCCCTGTCTCTGGCTAAATTTTACTCTCAGTTGGCAGCTAATTAATGGGTAAGAGGGTACTGTTTGTGGGGAAAACTGTGCTGCTAAGTATTTACAATGGCTTTATATGTTTCAACATTTTTCAGTTATTAGAAACAGGGAGGAAAATTCTGTTAGAAAAACCAGTTTGGCTCTGGGTCAGTAAACCCATCTGGCAATTTAATATAATCAAACCGTAGTAATTAATTTCGCATTGTAATTGTGTTAAATGACCCTAAGGTATCTAAGCAGCAGAGGCGGAAGACGGAAAGTAAAAGTATGTAGGATTTTTACAATTTTTTTTTCATAGGGTAGAGAAGTCCTGGGATCTACCAGAGTATGGAAAAATTGCAATTTTCTTCTTCTTTGATATTTAGCAGAGGAGAGAAAACCACCACCAGGAAAACTGTAATCAGAAAGTTTCACTCTGCTGGATGTTCAAATATAGATTTAATGGGCTTAAATACTGGAAAATAAAGTTTAAGCACCAGCCAGTTTCCACCTATACCCTAAATAAACAGGCTGAAAGATGGTGGGACTGAAAGCTTTCATATGTCCTCTGGCTAAATTCTATATTCAATAGAGTAAAAAATTAAATAAACAAGAAAAATATTAGCTTAGTTAAATATGAATTTTTTATTAAGATTTTTTTATATCCTTTTCTTTTAAATGGGACATTTTTCATAGTTAATTATAAGCTGTAAGTTACATAGTTATATTTTCTACAGAAGAGTTTAAATTTCTTAAACTCTTATCTTATTCTTTGGACCAGGGGTCTTCAAAATTCTTTGCAAATGAAATTCCAAAAGAATTTTTGAAAACATAGGGTTCCTTGAACATTTTACATGGATACCTAAAAATGTTTTATCTTAAATTTAAATCATTGCAAAGAATGTATGTCCTGGTGTATTGTCATTTGAATACGTACTTTAACTTTATTTTTAACAAATCTTTGGAGCTATAGGTTTAGTTCATTCCGTTTATGGAAAAAGTCCATCACATAAATATGTTACTGGAGAAACCAGTCTTCACTGTCAAACTAATTAGCTAAATCAGACTTACTGCCTATCATTTCAACATTTAAACAAATGGAGCCAGGTGCAGTGGTGCACTGCCCTAGTTCCAGCTACTCAGAGGCTAAGGTGGGAGGATCACTGGGAGTTCGAAGCCAACCTGGTGAATGTAGTGAGACCCTGCCTCTAAAAATATATATAATATAAAATAAAATTTAAACAAATGGCATAAAATCCTTCTGGATCTTAATTCCACAGGAGAGAGACAAAGAGTGGTAGAGAGAGAAGGCAGAGACTTGCCAAGAGTTTGTTGCCTAGATAAAATAAGGCTTTAGTACTTTTTACTGAAGCTTTCTTTGCTTTGTTTTTTTTTTTTTTTTGGAGAGAGAAGAATGGGAAGAAACTTCTTTAGAAGCAGTACATTTTAAATCATTCCCTTATGAGTTACCCTCAAGATTTTTATACCCCAGAGCAATGTACCAAGGTAAGAGTCAAGTTGGGAGAGAGATAGGCCTGTCTTCTATGAGATAGAAGAAGGGTGAAGGTGAAAAGGGAAGTATTGGCATGCCTCAGGAGGAGGGCTCTCAAAAAAAAGACAAAGATGTAAAAGTAGAGAATCTGGAAATTGATTGTATTAAAACTACTACCATGTGCTTTTGGAAAGTCTTCACGTACCATAGGAATATGAGTACTCAGTTTGAAATCTACTCCTCTGAACTCTTTTTAGAAGTGTATGTGCTATAAAGATGCAAGATACAAGATAGCCTTCCAGTGGTGACACATGCAAACAGCAACAGGCATTCCAGAAACTCTAGAGGGCAAAAGAAACTCCTTTGTTAATACTTCCCACTCTTGGAACAGTTCACATTCCAAGGCCTAATTCTCTATATATATTTTAATTTATACATTTTGAATTTTTAGAGATGAAAAAGCCTATGAGACACAAAAATATAAAGCTGGGATAGTGGAATAAATAGCAATGACACCATTTCGCATTTTTGGCTCTACCTAAGTATATAAGGAAGCCTCTGATTTAATGTTTCCATGGTAGCTCCTTAGTTATAATGACATCACATTAAACGAAAATTTAAAGTAATACCATGTGTCAGAGGGTTTGAAAGCACGAAAAAATTGTGCCTCCAACTTTGAGAACACCAATTGTATGGAAATCCAAACTTCAAAATAGATAAGCTAATATTTCAAAGGAATGCTTCAAAAGACATCCTTTGGGAATTGCTTTATGTTAAATATGTTTTCATGTTAAAAATGTTTTCATTTCATCATAAATATGTGCTTTCCACAAAGCATATCATTCCCTGTTTTCTCCAGGAATTATAAAACATCCAAAAAGAGAGAACTAGCCATAAGGAAGGGTCAAATCTCAACCAGTAGTGGATGTTTGTTGTATTTGTTCTTTCAGCATTTCTGTCTCCCATCTTCAGGTAACATTTCCACACTTTCTTTGGGGTATAATATTTCCTCCCTCACTCCATGCAATTCTAGGCTGCCATTCATATTCTGCCCATCATAGAAGCTGGTGATACAGGTCTAATCATTCATAGTATCCCTCCTCTTGACCACACACTGGCCCAGTAGTAGGCATATGACCCCACCAGGCCAATTAAGTCCATCCCTGGGATATTTTTATGGAATTGGGAACACTTCAGTGAAGCTACCAAAACACAAAAAGGCTGAGTTTTGTTGGATTTCTTATGGAAGATGATAAACAATGGAGTATTCCCACTGGGGTCTAAGGTGGAACAGAACCTAGCAGACCATGCAGAGAGGGTGGGCAATGAAAGAAAGACACAAATAAGTAAGGACACATAAATTAGAAGAAGGGCTGGAGCTTCCCCAGACCCTGAACTGAAATTAAGGCAAAGATTTACCTGCATTGCTGAAAGAGCAAGAGGACCCTGGTAACTTATGGATGACAGTCTAAAAATCAGATGTCAAAAAGTAGAAGTTGCCAGGACAGATGCAACAGGAAGTTCCTGTTATATAACTTTTAGGCAAGCAGAATGCCCAGGGGCTTTCTACATTGATGGAATTTCCTGCAGCAAAAGGAACTGTGTATGAAAGGGGACAGAGATGCTTGGTTTTTAGAGGAGTCGTAGGCTTTGCATGACTGGGGACAAGCCAGGGGTAGTGGGAGTTGGGGGGGAGTTTCTGAGGCAGCTGCAATACCTGTGTTTCAATAGTGCCACCATGTGGCTATGATGCCAGCAATAGCCTAACCCTAATGTGCCACTTTGGTTGACTGAGCCGAATTTCTGGTTTTCTCTTGTGGAGGTGCTAATAGGCAGCCCTGCCCACCCAACCCCCGATGTGTACGGCTTTCTTATGGTGGGAGATAGGGAATGATTAGGGAGAGGGGATTACAGAGAAGAAAGATATTTTCATATCAGAGAAGTATTATTTGGATAACAAAAATAGATGGGTCCACATTTGGTCCTCCAGGTTGGAGAAGTAAAGTTTATAGGTAATGATGTGCTGGAGTTGGTTTGAACCCGTTTGCAAGAGGTGATTATCAAATTTTCAGAAATTTTGCAAGCTGGCTGCTAAACAAAGCCATCATGAAAAATAAAATACACACGTCAGATTTATTGGGAAGAGCAGATTGCAATGCACCTCCGTTTGTCAGATCATAGTTCAATTGTAACCATATGTTGGCTACAGAAACAAAAGTTTGGCAAAAGTCAACAAATGAATTCTTTAAGAATCTATTGGCTATATGAAGGTCACAGTAAAAGTACTGTATATTTTAATATTATTTGTAAATTGAATGCCCTATATCTTTTATATAATGAAATTTATAATAAACTTACATATATTAATATAAAAATATATATGCACACTTTTTTTCCTGAATAGTTGTTAAACATTTACTAGCACACCACTACTTCTAGGTAATATATTTATAATTAATTACTAATAATAACAAAATATGAATAATGCATCATTCATTCCACTCACACTCATTTCCAAACTCATATGACTCCATCCTGAGTCATATTCCATCAATGCCACAAAAAGTTCAGGCTGTTACCAGTGCTTAATAGAAATTCCCATTTAGTTGTTTTCTTAAATGCTTTGGTGACAAATAAGCAAGTGAACTCCTGTGGGGTTTATGGTGATAATTTGAAATCATCTTGAAGTGCTAAGTGCCTAATATTTCTGGAAGGTGACAGAAATATTCCCACCCACATAGTTCAAGTTTATATAATTGTATAAGAGGTTAGATCTCACCATGAGCTACTTTTTCATAGAAAATTAGGCAGGTGGATTCTTATGCATGATGACAACCAACACAGTCTTTTGAGACTCTAAAAAATAAGAAGAATGAGGGGAAGACTTTCATGTTAAATGATGAACTGTGCATATGTATTTTATCTGAATGCCATTAAAATGACAGTATAGGAACAAAAATTGTAAAGGAAATAAAATCACAAGAATGAAGAGAATAGAATGAGAATCACCAACAGATGAGTTTTTTTAATTTATGAAAGTTATGAAACTATGGATTTTGTTTAATTTATGGAAGTGAGAAAAGGGAGAGAATCATGTGATGGATTAGACAGATGGGAGGGAGCCACAAGCCAGGTATGATGAGGAGGGTTACAGTGGCAGTAGGAATGAATTTGACCGCTAGAATTTCAGAGAAGTTCTGAGGGTGGAGAGCCTGGAATCAAACCACCAGGTAAGTGTAAGAACAAGATAAAAATATTCTAGGACTCGAAACTCCTCCCCGCCTTTTTTCCCCAAGAAAGTTATGTGCTTTCTTGATGTGCTTAAGAAAAAAACAGGAAGGAGGGAAATCAGGAAGAAAATTATCTGGAATACAGAAAACATGGAACGAACAAGGGGTTCAGTGAAGAGAAATCCCAAATTCCTGCCAGTTCTGCAGGGATAGAATTAAGTTTTTCCAAACTGGAACAAGAATTTAGTGGGGACCAAAAAGAATATCTTCAATAAGAAAGGAATAAATCCCATGCTATAAGTAGAATAAGCAAAGCATTGGAAGATATTTAGATATGGAGAAGCAGGCATATTCTTTCTCTCAGGGAAAGAAAAGGGCAATTCAAAACTTCAGGAAAACAAAAAACCTTAAATAAAGACGTGTTTCAAATATTAACCAATCTAAAATACAGTATAATTTCGAGCAGTTATACTGTATTTATAATACAAGGAAATACAATACAGTACAAGGTAGAGTATGAGGGAAAAAATATTTTACTATGATGTCAGAAACATTCTCCTTCACGTGGGGATCCTACATTGGATCTATGTTTAAAAGATGATACAACAATCAAATATCTAGAACAGGAAAAATAGGAGGAGGTGTAGAGATGTAGATGTTAATTGAGTTAGTTAAATCCTCATCTTTTGGAGTGGGAGATCAACAAATTAATTCAGAAATGATAACAAACATATTTTTTGATTTATGGAAGTCTCTACTAGAAGTAAAGTCAAAATGGTTAAAAGCTGTGGTTTCTGGGGAGCAGAGGACTATTCTTTCTCATTATACGTGCTTCTATAAGATGAAAAAATTTTAACCATATATACATAAGACTGATAAATATAAAATTTAAAATAAAAGAGTGAGGCAGGTTAGCATCTGACACATGAACTCTTAAGTCATTTACTAGCTGTGTGACCTTGGGCATGCTACTTAATCTTTTTGTGCATTACCTTGCTGTTCTCAGTATTAAATAAGCCAATGTTAAATGCTTAGCAAAGTGCCCAGCATATGGAAAATGTCCAGATTGTCATCTAATTTTGAAATAGAAAACAGTTAAGGTTTTTGGAAATCTGTGGGGGTAGATAGGATTTTTTTTCTATCATCTTAAACTATCCTATCCAGGAATGTAAATTGGTAGAATCTCTTTACAAGGAATTTTGGTGACAGCTATTAAAATATTAAATGCATACACGTTTTGAACTAGCTATTCCACTTCTAGGAATTATCATGAGACCTACACTCATATCTTTGTTCAAAGACATAAATTTAAGGATGTTCATTTCATCATTATTTATAGTAGCAAAAACTTAGAATTGGTTAGATGAATCGTGATATACATACAATATCACACAATCTTTAAAAAGAGTGAGATAGATCTACAGGTACTGATTGAAATAATCTCCAAGAATTATAAAGTACAGTAAGCAAGATGTAAAACAATATGTATTGTGCTTCTATCTGAGTAGAAATAAGACCAATACACATACACACACACACGTACATGCATGAAACTTGTTCTGGGACTAACTCTGGATAGATGAATGATATTTGAAATGAGACAGATATTTACTTTGATTGTCCAAGTATAACTGCTTGAATGCTACCATATGCTCATAAAAAAAATTTTTAAGGCTTTAAAATATTTCAAAAGTGAAATAAAGTTAAAACGAAACTCACCATTTCAGTGAGGATGCTTTTGCCTGAAAGTAATAGTAAATCAGACTCCACTTTGTTTTTATTGGCTCTGTAACTGGGAGTTCATTGGCCCATGTAAGGGAAGCCCAGAGCAGGGCAAGCTTCAGGTTTAGCCCAGTCCAGACTGCCAGGGCTGTTACTTCTCCGTCTCTTGGATTCATTCTCACATTGGCTTTTCTCATGGCCAAATGCTGCCTTCATATCTATTCTCTTTAATGCTTAGAGACAGACATTAAGCCTTCTTAGAAGGCTTTGCATGTCTCCTCTCAGGTCTCATTGGCCTAAATTGGTTCTTTTGTTGTTCCTGAACCAGTCCCTGTGGCCAGAGAAATGCCATGTGCTGATACCTTTAGGCCTGGGTTCCTGCACCAGTCACTGCGGCGAGGGAGATGACATTACCCTTAATTCAAAATAGACTTTCTCTGATGCTGAGTATGATAGCATCCCCTGAAGTATGTGAGAAGAGTCATACTGGAACCTGAATTAGGATACTGTTAGGTAGGGGAGGGAGGGAAATGGGTGCTTGCAGGCAACCAACAAAGACTGTGACTCCCATCCTAATCTCCCTCTGCAATATTATAAAAAGCTTTTCTATTATGGCCTCTGAAAAATTATCCTAGTTCATAAAATTACTGTCAAAGAAAAGGAATTAATTTCTCTTCTATGGCAACAAACGGAGCAATGCCTGGCAATAATAATCATAGTATGACCTTTGAAAAGATATAATTTGTAGGAAGTGCTCCCATTTGATGTAGAATAAATCATTTGTTAGATTATCCTATTACTTATGATACAGCCATTGAGGGAATAGAACTATATCCTTTAAGAATGTCAGGCTTGGATAGAATGTAGAATTATCATCATGATGGATGTATAATAATTACAAACTCCAAAGTGGGATTCATTAGGTTTAACTTTTGCTCACTAATGACTGACTACAAAGAAACAATGTAAAGGTTACAGAGAGAAGCCCACAAAAATCCTGACAAATAAGCAACAGAGTCTTTCCTGGCTAATAATAAGAGTAAGCTAAAATTACTGTGGACATTCCGTCTCTCCTAGATTGAGCCAAATGTAGAGTAAGTATCAGGACTATCGACAGAAGGAATGGCAACTATGCATGTTCTGGCTTTTCGGTTTTTCACAGTATGCCCAGTAAAGGAAGATATTCCTGATGGACTGCATAATGTAAGTGAAGATGAAAATTTCATGAGCACCATCTACAAAATAAATATTGTTGGTCATATTTCAGATTTCAGAGTCCAATCTTTTAGGTCTCCAAAGACCTGCTCTCCTGGGCTGCATGGAATTCTTCCTAGGTGAGTGTTGAAGTGGTGATCGAAGTGAGTAATGGTGAATTATTTGGAATGTGCAATGCTTGCGTCTCCCCAGAAGTCATCTGTTAACTCCTAATATCCAAGTGACGGTATTTGGAGATGGGGCCTTTGAGAGGTGATTAGGTCATGGGGGCGGAATGCCCACAAATGGGATTAGTGCCCTTGTAAAAGAGGCCTCAGAGAGCTCCCTCGCCCCTTCACCATGTGAGGACACTGCAAGAAGGCATCCTCTATGAACTAGAAAGTGGGTTCTCACCAGACACTAAATCTACTGGTGCCTCGATCTTAGATTTCCCAGCCTCCAGAACTATAAGAAATAAATTTCCTTTGTTTATAAGCCACCTAGTTTATGGTATTTTTCAAAATAAATTTTATTGTGTATATTTAATGTATACAACATGATGCTATGGGATACATATGGGTAAAATGATTATTCTAGCAAAACAAACATCATAATTTCACAGTTACTCATTTTGGTGTGTGTGTGGCAAGAGCAGCTAAGATCTACTCATTTAGCAAGACTCAAATACAGTATAATTTTGTTCACTATAGTCCTCATGCTGTACATTCGCTCTCTAGACTTGTTCATCCTGCATATGTGCTACTTTGCAACCTCTAACCTACATCTCTCTACTACTCCCTGCTCCCACCCTGGTAACCACTGTTTTATCTCTGCATATCTGACCCTTTCGTATTAAGATTCCACATATGAGTGAGATTATGCAAAATTTTTCTTTCTGTGTTTGACTTATTTCACTTAGCATGAAGTCCTCCAGTTTCATTCATGTTGTGGCAAACGGTAGGATCTCCCTTTTAAGGCTGAATAATATTCCATTGTATATATATACACCACAATTTCCTTATTCATTCATCTATTAACAGTGTTTTCTTATAGTAGCCCACATGGACTAAGAGAGTGAAACCCATAATCGCAGTGGGCATATTAAATGCAGGTTGAATGGAGTTAAAAAAAAAATTCCATAGTGTGAAGTTTGCCCTATTAAAGACAACTGCTCTATTAAGAAGATGTTCTAATAATCTGAAATATTCTAATATTTGGATCATGGATTCTTGGCTATGAGTTTTGGGGGAGGGGTGATGGGAAGTAGACTTGGATCTGGATTTGAAATGTCTTACAGGGAGGGTTACAAGTATGGGGCCCTGAGAGTTCTATACCATAGGACCACTTGGTGGTCTATCCTGTCCTATCACATCTCACAGGTGCATGATTGGATGTCCCGTGTTAAGTGTCATCAGGGACAGGTGATAAATAAACTATCTTCATCAATAGCCCCATCACCCTCCAGATGAACCTGGAGAAAAGGGAAGGTTTATGATTAAATTGCATGACATTATCCCCTAGCAGGCCTAGGGGGCAGAAAAAGGAATAATAGCTCCTTGGGAATCACTGACTTATTTTTTGGCCCAGAGTACCATTTGCATTTGCCTGGCTAATGAAAGAAGTTATGTTACACATGGGGCCATTACAGTCCCTAATGAGACAAATTATTTTTCTTGAAAGGGCCCCAGTGGCCGTCTCAGTTTATGTCCTGGCACGGCAGAAAGACATGGATCCAGGCCTTGTTGGCTGGGATATGCAACCGGCTGTAGTTGCACAGGAAACCTTCCTTACTCCTAGTTTACATGACTGTCAGGGTGTGCCCAGAGCCTCGCAAGCATGGACAGATATAAGAATTTTGTTTTGGTGGCACTGGATGAAGTTTGCCTATCCCTCTGAGGTTACAGGACTATATAAGAGAGGTTTTGGAATGGATGATCTGGAATAGGGGTAGTTTTCTGACTTCTTGGTCTCAAAGCACATTAGAAGCTAAAATTAATCATTGGAAGAGTTAAACATCTGGCTTTAATTTCTAGGGGCTCGTATCTACTAAGGGCTTCATTCTGAACTTACTAAAAGTAATAGATGTTTTTGAGGAGGGGTTTTTAGGCATTAAAGGTGAATTTCACGGTGAGGAGCTGTTTTTCTACCCTAGTAATTCAGCTCCTCTGGCATCAGTGTGAGTGAATCTACTGAGTGTGTAGCAAGGCACCTGTCCAAGTGTTTTTGTAGGACAAGGGTATGGGAGTCATCACTCTCTATTACAAATGAATGCCAGGATATTACAGGATCTCCAATTTCTGACGGCTGTGGCAGTGGCTAGATTCTGAGTGACCTCTTGGCCTTTCTCTACGACTGTAATGTCACAGCCACTGGCCACATGTAGCTATTAAGCATCTGAAATGTGGCTGTTCTGAATTGCGGTGTGCTCTAAGTATAAGATAGAATCTGGATTTAAAAGATTTAGTCTAAAAAAGTATGAAATATCTCATTAATCATTTTAATATTAATTATACAAATATACAATACTACTTTAAATATCAGGTTAAATAAAATATATTATTAAGATTAATTTCTCTATGCTCTTTTGAAATTTGGCTCCTATATAAAAATGTTAAATTACATGTGGCTCATATCATGTTTCTTTTGTACAGTGTTGCTCCATAGGATAGTCAGCGGGAAAGTTAGGCTGGTGAATTTGTGGCCAGAGACTACAAAATCCAAAATATATGAATATTTCTCTCTACATTCAAGGTATTCAGAAGTCAATTTCTCTGGTTGGCCCAGAGGTGAGTATAGCACATGCATTCAGTCCAGGACTTTCAGCACCAAAGATGTATGAGAGGCAAGATCCAAGGACCAAATAAGTCCATCAATACCAAGAATCATAAAAATATTGTTAATTAATTGCTAGGAAACAGTAATAATATTTTTAGCCAGTACTCAAACAACTGAATTGGGTTTGGAAAAACTGTTTTATTTCCTGAGAGATACTCTCAAGGCTTAGGCTCCTTAGAGATCTAACTCTCTAATGAGTTTAGCAGTACTGGCCCATGAGTACCAGCTAGGGAGGAGGGGAGAGGACAACGGTGCCCTATGGTCACTATGTGCAGGCCACAGTATTCCTGACATAGGGTCTCATTCTTTCCAAGAACATGGGGCCCTGCAGCCTGATTTGAAGTGGGGAGGGGGCTTTTTTCCAAGAATAGTTGGCTATTGTGGGAATACGATAGACATAAGTCAGCATCTGCCACAAGTACACTTTGAAAGATTGATTGGGTTGTGCCAGACACTGTGGAGACATTAGACTTTGCCTGGTGACAAGGAAATTGGGACAGTGGGAAAAGCAAGGCCCAGAACACAGTCATTGCACTGGCTGTCTAACACAGACACCATAGTAACCAGTTGTAGCCTTTCTTTCCTGAGGTATCTTTGCCAGGTTGTGGGCCATCTGGAGAATGTTTGCCAATCCTTGCTCTGTCATCAAGGAGCTTGATTCAATTATGTGTCTGGAAAGGAAAATTTGGGGACCCAGTGGCACTCACTGGGCTTTATTTCAGTCACGTTCTCACTTGGTATCTCATTTTTGACTGTCTTTCCCATTCACTGCCAGGCTGCAGACCTTTGGACTTGACCATTATGTCTGATGGCTCCAGCCTCAGACCTTTGCCTCTCCCTCAATGACTTTGCCTAAGATCTGTTCTACTAGATGTAATTTATTTGTATTTGCTCAGGTATTCAAAAAAAGTTAACATAACAGGCCTGACTACTTTTCTTTGAAAGCCCTCCTTACAAGATTTGCTCTTGGCTGGCATCTGGGAACTTGGATTTGGGAAAGGTTCCTACCATGTTAACTGATAAAATGGCTCACTGTACCTAAACTGTTTGTACAAATAATTTGGTTTATGCTGAACACCTGCTTCCCTTCTAGGAGCCTGGACTTTGGTGGTAGGCAGAGGGTTCCTATGTGACTGAACCCTAGTAAAAACCGTGGGTGGGGTGCAGAGTCTATAATGAGCTCCTCTGGTACAAAACATTTCACATGTCATCACGACTCACTGCTGAGGAATTAAGCCTGTCCTGTGTGACTCCACTGGAGAGTTAAAAGCTTGTGCTTGATTTCCTCTGAACTTTGCCCTGTGTGCTTTTACCTTTGCTAGTTTTGCTTTGTATCCTTTTGCTGTAATAGATCACAGCCATGAGTATGACTGTATGCTGATGCCTGCGTCCTCCTAGCAAATAACTAAACCTGGAGGTGGTCTTGGGTACACCTGACATATCAGGTAACATACAGAACACATTGGGGGAAGATTTGAATGTGAGTAATTCTTGGCTTGCTTGTCTGTCTTTCTTTCTTTCCTTTTTTTTTTTTTTTGAGACAGGGTGACAGGGTCTTGCTCCGTCACCCAGGCTGGCATGCAGTGGTGTGATCATAGGTCACAATAACATCCAACTCCCAGGCTCAAGCAATGCCCCTGCCCCAGCCTCCCAAGCAGCTGGTACTACCGGTGCATGCCACCATGCTCAGTTAATTAAAAAAAAAAATTTTTTTTTGTAGAGACAGGGATCTTGCTATGTTTTCCAGACAGGTTTTGAACTCCTAGCCTCAAGCCATCCTCCTTTAGCCCTCCCAAAATGCTGGCATTACAGGCGTGAGATACTGCACCCAGCCTGATAGTCATTCTGAAATAGTTAAGAATTGGAACTCCTGGATACATCAAGCATGACAGAATGTGGTTGGGAGACCCAAAGCACTAAAATTGAGGCCAATAGTATGTGGAAAATTGGCATATGATGTAGACTTCTCAAAAGATACTTGTCAGGAAGGGTTATATAGAACACACTCAAGAGAGATTGGTGGAGGAAGGCCAAGGAGGTTTGGGGGATTCAGTATGGCAGAAAGACACCCAGATCAGAACGCAAGGCCATATCCCAGAAAAAGGGACAGAGACAAGGGCGAGTCTCATCTCAGACACACTGGTTAAGTAGGTCAAAACCAGGAAATTTTTGAAAAGAAGAAAAAAAAACTAGTAACAGCACAAGGACAAACTTCATTCTTAAAGAATATCATTCCTGATAAAGCTGTAGTTAGGAATCATTTTAGGGACAAAAAGTTTACAAGTAGAAAGAATAAAAAATGTATGGGATGGATTTATTGAGAAGTATTTTCATTATTCTGCCCTAGAAAATGCAAGCTGTCTGTATATGGATGGGGTAGATTAGGTTTAGTGCTGAATATTTTTCAGGTATCAAATATTCAAAAAATACTAAACACAGGCCTCATTAGTTTTGTTTTCTCACAGAAAACCAGGGTTCAAATTCCCCATAGGAAAGCAGCCCCTGATTTTTCAAAAGACATAATATATAGTGATTATGAACATGGACTTTGGAATCAGATGCCTATTTTTGAATTCTAGTCCTAGTTAGGACATAGGACTTGGACAAGTTAATAACTTCTTTATGCCCTAATTGTCTTATCTTAAAATGCAAATAATAGTTATCATTACTTCATAGATTACTGAAAGGACTACCTGAATTAAGCCATGTAAACAACTTATGTAGTGCCTGGAATATAGTATATGTTTAAAAAGTGGTAGGTATTATTATTATAGGACATGATTCCTGGGCTCTTAGAAAGTGAATTCATATGATGTTGTAAATACTTGAGAGCTAGAATGATGTGTGCCAATAACTTTTAAATGTGATAAAACAGAATGTCCTCTAAAAGTTTAGCTATAAAACTAACAAAAAGGAATCACCTGAAGGATAGCTCAAAGGCTCAGAAAATTTTAATGTAACTGGTTTGAAGTTATTATCATATCTTACAAATGTATCAACCAAAAAAGTGGTTGTTCAACTGTGGGAGGATAAGAGCAAGTAGTTCCAGGACTTTGGGTTTTATGACCTAGTTAGAAAAAAAATTGAAGGACCTGATGAAGTGTTGCCAACTTTTCAATTTACCTAAGACTGGCATGTAAAGACCCAACAGGCCAGGCAGGGTAGCTCATGCTTGTAATCACAGCACTTTGGAAGGCTGAGGTGGGAGGATCGCTTGAGGCTAGGAATTTGAAACCCTGTCTCTGCAAAACATGAAAAAATTAGCCAAAGTGTGGTGGCCCACACCTGTAGTGCTAGCTACTCTGGAGGCTGAGGCAGGAGGATTGCTTGGGCGCAGGAGTTTGAGGTTGCAGTGAGCCAAGATGATGCCATTGCACTCTAACCTGGTGAAAGAGTGCGACACTGTCTAAAAAGAAAAAAAAAAAGCAAAAAAGCAAAAAGATAAACATAGAGAGCAAGATGGCTGAATAAAAACCTCAGGCAATTGGTGGGACTGCAAACTAGTACAACCTTTATGGAAAGTAATATGGAAATACCTCAAAGAGTTAAAAGTAGAACTATCATTTGATCTAGCAATCCCATTACTGGGCAACTACCCAAAGGAAAAAAAGACATTCTATAAAAAAGACATCTGCCCTCGAATGTTTATAGTAGCACAATTCACAATCGCAAAGATGTGAAAACAACCCAAGTGCCCATCAATACATGAGTGGATTAATAAAATGTGGTATATGTATACCACGGAGTTCTACTCAGCCACAAAAAACAATGGTGATCTAGCACCTCTTGTATTATCCTGGATAGAGCTGGA